>BMAO01028844.1:0-153467 GCA_019973975.1 Trichonephila clavata
ACTTCCAATATTATTTTCCGAAATTACTTTGATTGCTTTGTTTCTTTCCTCTCCGCTTAGCCCGGCGTTGCACGGGCTTTTACCGAGTGAATAACTTCACCCTCATGGAAATTTCGTGTTTCCCTCAGGCCGATAGCACTTGTGTGTGCGTGCGTGCGATGTGAGTGATTTCTTTAACAATCTCATAAAAACTCCCTTTTTCGAAATTTGTTCTTGCGTTGGTGTGATGTGGTAATTCTAAAAGATGGGTTAATGCTCAGGTGTCGTCCTCGTCACTTGAGCATGGTTGAAAATTTCGAGGTCCGTCACCAAAAACCCTTGAATAGGCAAACAGTTCGAATTTAAAAATCACCCACTCACTTTCCAATTCTTTCCTTTTCCTGAGTGAATAATTTCATCTCCATGGAAATTTCGTGTTTCCTTCAGGCCGATAGCACTTGTGTGTGTATGTGTATGCGCGCGATGTGAGTGATTTCTCTAACTATGTCATAAAAAATCCCTTTTTCAAAATTTGTTCTTGCGTTGGTGTGGTGTGGTAATTCTTAAAGATGGGTGAAAGCTCAGGTGTCGTTCTCGTCACTTGAGAATGGTTGAAAATTTCGAGGTCCGTCACCAAAAATTTCGAATAGGCAAACAGGGTGAATCTTAAAATCACCCACTCACTTTCCAATTCTTTCGTTGCAATTTTTTATTTTCCCCGGAAACGAAAATGTAGTTTATAAAAATAGTTGTATGCTGAAAAAAAGACAGAAAGTATAAATTTTTCAAATTACAAAATTTCACTACTATTTAATTCTTGGAAGTAAAAATTGTGAGAATTTTTTGAAATATTCGACACGGGGGAAAAAGGTTTCATGCAATTACGCATTATTTTAAAGTAAAACTATAAGTTTTATGAAAGAGAACAAAAATTTTGATACTGATAAATATTTTAAAAATGAATATCAGAAATGCATTGAATGCATTTTAATTTTTAAAAAATTTCACTGAAAAAAACATTCAAAAAGAAAATAATACTATTTGATAAAAACATTTAATTTTTTTAATTTTAATTTTATAGTTTTTCATTCCACTCTGTGTTAAAATTATTTAAACACGTATCTGCGAAAAAAAGTATATTATAAAAAACTAACTTATTAATTATTTTCTAATAAAATTGATTAAAATTGCTCATATAGCAATTAATTGTGTGACATACCATTTGCTTACATAATGGCAGCACTGAAAATGAAGTAAATTTCAGATCAGTGGGGATGCAGCAAGTGAATTCAATCATTGAAGAAGGGAGAATTAAAATATATTTCAGAATATTTCCTTTTTGTGTGTAATGATGTGTGGCGACGCAATGTCCAGTAGGAGAAAAAATTTAAGACAAGAATGAAAAAAGGCGACCGGCGGGTTTCTGCGAGGCGGACATCCTCCTTCGCATTCACCGCGCACGGCAGTGCTGCAGTTATAGTCTTGAGTGTAGCGGGAGCTCTTTGCACTCCGCCACCAGACAGTTAACCAATGTTTGGCTAAATGTAAAATCGCGTATTTTAAATTATTTTAAAAAATCATTACCTTTATTTTAAGGGCGTAATTTTTGCGTTAATGCTCTCAAACATCACCAACTATTTGCAAAAATAACGTACTTTGAAATAAAAAATGTACAAATTACTACTTTTTAATTTATTTCTCAAAAAAAAAAACATAAGTTTACGAAAATCACAATTTTTTTTATAAAATCCGTAATTTTGAAGCAATTTTTTCAATCTTCGTATATGTTACGGATAATATTACTGTACACACGGAAAAAAGGTTTTGTTAGATTATCTTCATAAATGACGAAGTTATTCAATGTGAAGTAAAAATTAAGACTACTTTTTAAAAATTCTTTAAAATAAAGTTTTGGGAATTTTATTTTTTTAAATGAATGGATCTAAAAGAGAAAGGCTTGAAGTTAATTAGTGTAGAATATCGATTTAATAACACGAAAAGTAATTCATACCCAACGATTTAGAAATAATTTTCATTAAAACGCATCTGTTTTAACACTATTTTAAAAAATTCGAAAAAAATAGAAAATATCGTTATTTTACAAAAAAAATTATACCGTGTCGTGGCGAAATAAATGATCTTTCCGATTCTGTAGTTATTTTTTCTCTCATTTCGACACCGAAAATTAGATGACAATTTTAATATGGTGGAAAACGTAAGATTACCGCTCGGCCGAAACGGAAGGGAAGTTCCGCCAAGTAAACAACCGGTAGGAGTAAAACAATTAGGCGTTTTAAGGTTTTTAATTAATATCTTTTTAACTAATTACAATATCGGAATATAAATAGGCAATACGGCTTCCCCGGAAAATTCCCGATCTTTTGGTACCTTCCGCGACTTTCTGCGTGGTGCTGTTCGTGAGAAGATAGACGCACATAGATAGATAGATAGATAGATAGATAGATACGTTTGTTTACCTTCGAATTTTAATAGTGTAAGATGTTAGCAACATGAGCAATAATATATATAGAAATTTTATCTGCTTTTCCTTACTATTTATCAATTAATTATCCATAATAGGGATAAAATGTATTTTTCGAAAGATTTTAGCTATTTTGATCAATTAGTTTATAAAATAACTTTGCTTACTTTTAATTTTAACGGTCTATCATTAATTATTTCATTAAATAACTAGTTATTTCACAAAATAACTAGGTAAAGTATGAAATTTTTAATCTATTATATACTTTAACTGATTTGTTTAGTTATTACATGAAATATCTAGTTATTCTATGAAATAACAAAATTATACACTTTAACGGAAACAAATTGGAATTAGGCGTTATCCACCCGCATCGGTAGGGGTTTGATAATTATGACTATATATATTTTCTTGTTACATATTTTTCTTGTTTTCTTGTTAGCTTTCGATTGGATTCAAAAGCCTTTTTACTGCCCCTCCCCCCTCCTGATATTCAAAGGAAAAGACTTGAATTTCTGAAATAGAATATGTTTAACTTCTATGCCCCCTAAATCCCAAATTTAAAGTCTTTTCGTAATCCCTCTTGGGATTCTATTCATATAAATATCAACATTATAAATGATAATTAAAACTAAAAAACTTCCAGGATGTAGAAAACCAGTTTTTTTTTCAATAGAAATGTATCCGGGCATATTTTAATACGCTCATTTATTTCTATTCTCTAATGAACAATCAACGTCAATTATGTGTGTTTTATTTTAAAAAAATAAAAAAATATCAAAAAAATTATGTTTTTCATGATGGGCACTGAGCAATAAGTCATTTCGTTTTGTGCACGTTACCGAATTTTTCCTTTCGAAAGGTAACTCCATATTCTTGATCAGAAAAGTAAGCTATGCGATACCGAAAATTGATTGTATTATCCGAGCAAAGCATATTTAAATAGCTCCGCAATCGATGAGAATACGTTTAAAGACCTTTTCACTTCACTAACCACGAAGGGTGTGGAAAATTGAAAATAAAAATTAATAAAGGCACCTATATCCATTTTTCGTCAATTTACTAAACGATGTCCATCAGCGAGCACAGGCAGATGCATAAAACTCTCGTAGTAGAAATCGATTAGTGAAAAATCGTAATGAATGATAATGGGCCAACATCTCTTAAATGACCTAATGGGTTTCCGAAGGCGGAACTCGCAAATAAATTTCTTTTCAACAACATTTTTACCCAACTCCAAGAGAGAGAGAGAACCGCCGAAGAGAGCAGATTTTCCAATTAAACCCTCCACAACAACAAACTGCGATACGCCTTTGAGAGAAAAAAAGCAAAACACAACCAAAAAAATAAAAAAAGAGGAAAGAAAATCATCATCATCATTATTATTATTGCATACGCGTACGGGGCCCACTTACTATAAAGAAGAAGGAAAATCATCTCCATTATGAGAAAAAAAAATTGCAACAGCATCCTCAACAACAGCAACAACAACAAAATGAAATGCAGTTTCATGAATGAACGTGCGTAAAGGGCCACTGACTCTCTCTGCCAGTGATTCATGGTGTTCGCCCAAATGCAGGGTGGAGCGCGCGGCACGTGCTCTCCGCCACGGTTCGCAAGATCGGACACTACTTGGGTCCAGAGAGGAAGTCCTTGGGAGGAACCCCAAGAGGAAATGACCTGTCGGAGCGACTGAAGATGGCACGCTCGGGTCGTGTGGGCTAGACGGGCGCGTGCCAATCAAGGAATGGGTCACACGGAGGAAATAAATTAAGGCATTTTTTTTAAAAAATTTAATCAGCCTTTCTAGTTAATATGCTAATCGTATGGCTTTATTAGGAATGCAAGGAAGATTACTTCAGCGTATATGTGGGTGAAGTGTCTCCGTTTTCTGAGCATTAAAAAACAGCACTTGGTACAGACATCCTGAATGTTTCGTAAGGATTCAATACCCCCCCCCCTTCCTCCGAGTATTGTATCTGAGTAAGCTGTACATCAAAAATATATTTATGACCAGTGCTTCTCAAACTTTTAGTATTTGCGACCCAATCTACAATCATAATTTTCACCGCTCCCCCCCCCCCACCCATTACAATAATAATGTATTGAATTCAAAAAAATAAAATTTGACGCTTAAGTTACAATACGATTTTAATTATAAACCGTAGAAATTATCAAGATAAGTATTAAATTTTGTATATAATTTTATGCATGACAAGCCCAGGGGGTTACTGGTAATCATTCAACTTGTTCTTAACTCTCTCTCTCTCTCTCAGTATTGTTAAATTAATTATAAAACACATTGTTCACTATTGATACATTTATAAGTGTATTAGATAAGTGTAAATGTGTATTTTATTTTTTATTATGGGGTCTCAGGGGTGTTAATTTTGTCTGGAGGGGTGAAAATATAAACAATTTTCAAACTGGTATACTTAGTTTAAATTTAAATTAAATAATTCGAATCTTTTACACATTATTTACTAAGGATGATGGTTTCCAAAAAGTACAAAATGTTTGAAATATAATCATAATTTTAAAAATTATAAGCCTATGCAAATAAGAAATAATTTTGTAATAAATATTAAGTAATTCTTGCGTGGCTCACGCTATTTTCTAAAATAGTAGCCTTTGATGTATAAAACTTTATAGAATTATAAAATGTATCATACTCTTAACACCCTAGTAATTAAAGAATAATATATTTTTTGTATTTCCAAATATTTGAAAAATATTGAAATTTTTAAAAAATATTTTTAAAAATATAATTTTTTTATTCTATTTTTATAAAATTACTACGGAGTAATAAGGGTACATTTAACTTTATAAATCAACTTACTGCTAATATATAAAGCTACTACTTTTGAAAATAGCATACGCAACGTAAAACTTAATTAATATTTCTTATAGAAATATTACTTATAATTTTTTAAAATAGGATTATATTTCAAACATTTTACACTTTTCTGAAGCCCCATTCCTTTATAAATAATATGTAAAAGATTCGAATTATTTAATGTTAATTTCAAAGAGTTGCATGTATTTGGATATTGTTTATATTTTCAGCCCTCTAGAGAAAGTTAACACCTCTAAGACCCCTTATCTCAGAACGTATTTTGCTTTGCTTCCTTTCAGTTAATTAATATTTTTTTTAAAATAACCTTTTGTTTTTGACTTTTCGATATACTCATCCCCCCCTCCAAGTACGGTTATCATGACCCCTAGGGAGGCACACCCCACTCTTCTATTCTTGATCGAAAGCACAAGCAATCAGGATTCTTGAACTCAGTTACCTGTTCCATCTGCATATAGCTATCACCTCCTGTAATATATAAGTGGGAATGGGAGTATATCAAAGGCAGGGGCGTAGATACCACCGTATCAGTGATACGAGGACCCAAGCTACAGGGGCCCCAACACGTGTTACTACAGACCCACTAACAGGCTCTCATATCTAAAAAAGTACCCCAGGGGAACTTTGATACAGGGCCCCCGCAGAGCTAGCAACGCTAGTGATCAGAGGTAATGTTAGCAATCCTGTGTTATATTTTCAATCCCGGGATTTTTGGATTACATACATATATTATCCCTATCCCGGGATCCGGAGATTGGTATTAGGAAAGGACTATTTATGAAAAAACTTTATAATCAACCTCTGATTTTATGATAAATAACAATATTAATATCCTAAAAATCTTTTGTTTTGTATTAAAAAAATGAATTAAATCAGGACATAAACGAGTATATAACTGTAGAGTCGTAAAAAAGAGTTTGTAAAAAGAGTCTTTTATTAGAAAAAAGAAAATAATTTAATTCACCTCAGAAACTGTTAAGTAATAATACAAAAAATATGCTAAGTATACTTTTTAGAGTAAGTATACTACTCGTTAATAAGTTTGTAATAGCTGTCGGTTCCCGCTTACATCTGAACCCCCTTGTCTACCTGTAAACCCGGCTAGGTGTGTGGGAGAAACTGAATGATCCACAGACATGATTTCAATCTAATTAATTTATTGTATCCAAATATCAATTAGACAATATCAAACTAATTAAAGTAGGTGATTAAATAGTAGAGCACGGAGGTGAGATTCTATAACACGGGGATACTACTACAGACCCTCAACTGAATCTAAGACAGCTTCAATACGCTCAATTATAACTACGTCGCAGACTAATAAGTTAACTTCTAGTTAATCAAGTTCACAATACCTGTACTTTTTATGCATCGGATCCTACACTGGAAACTTGCAGGTGATCTTTATCGGACTTGATCAACGTCGTTGGATCTAAGCTCTGTAATCTTTTCCCTGGACAACTCCAAGATCTTTTACTAATTCCACTCTCTTTCAATCCCTTCAACTAACAACTAACTCGCAGACTCTATGTTAACTCCTACTGGCCAACTCCAACGTACCAACTCCCAAACTCGCGAAAACAGAATTTATATAATATACTTCATTTACATAATCACGCTTTCTTGGTCGGCGAATGTTGGTTGAATTAATTTATTTTCCCCCGGAAGAGTCCACAAGGTGTTAATAAAGACGCGGATAGAATCTTCATAAGGTAACGAAAAAATAACCAAGAGAGAGAGAACTATACAGAATAAAGACACGAAAAGTAACAACTATATGAGGTTATGTACACTTAATACAAATAAAAATGAGAATAAAAACAAAAGTGATTCAAAAATCACTATTTCCTACCTAATCGCTAGACCAGAATAATCACAAAATATTATAATATTAAGTATATATATGATGATGAAGTTAAAATACAAGATATCAACAACGGAAGTATAAAATTTTTCTTCGGTAACGCTTTGCGCGTGTTAGTATTTGCCAGCGTATCACGTGTTTTCGACCCGGCACCGCTTGTCTGTGAATTTTGTCCATTGTAAACTGAACACTAAATGCGAAAAAATAAAATGCTTCTTGTAGTCTAGTACTCAAGAGTTTAAAATTGTTCCGTTTGGTTATTTTTCAATACATTTAACAATACGAAAAAATAATTTCATATAAAAAGTTTTTGATGAGAAAAAAAAATTTCAAAATATAATTCAGAAAAAAAATAAAATCCCGGGATCCAAGCCCTAAGGGTCACTTCAATACAGTGGCGCACACAAGGGGGGGATGTCCTAGGGGTCTGGACACCCCCCCGAATTCCTTCAGTTTTTTTTCCATTGATGATAATCCTATATTTGATATAACGTAAAATTTAATTAAGTACTTGTAATAAGCAATTAATTTTATTAATTAATGCTAATTATTAATTCAATAATTTATTTTTGACTGTTTTTTGTTAACAAAATCAGAAAAATCAATTAGTGTTGTCTTGAGGTATGATACGAGTTCGGGGACTTTCGGCCGCGGATACCCCCCCCCCCTTGAAAAATTTTTGTGCGCTACTGCTTCAATATATATATGGATAAAGCAAAGGTGAAGTTTCTTCACTTTCTGGGTATTTAAAAACAGCATTTGGTACCGACAGAACAACATCCCTGAATATTCACTGTGATTCAATACCCCTTTCCTCCGAGTATTACGTCTAAGTAAGTTGTACTTCAAAAAATGTTTATAATTTTAGATAGAAAGCACAAGCAAAAAGGATTCTTGAACTCCGTTATCTGTTCCATCTGGATAGCTATCACCTTTTAATTAAATTTCTAACTTCGTGCAACGAATCTTCCTATTAACATGATAATGCAGTGTAAGTAGAGCAATACGTTGATGGGATAGCTGCGTTTCTACGGGAGGGGAAAGATAATAATATGTCTATGTTTATTAATTTTCTTATTAAAAATAAAGCTCAATAGAAATTTTACTTAACTGTTTAAAAGTATACATAGTTTTACAAAATTTTAAAAATATAAGATATCATTTTTTTCTAAATAAGAAAGTTTAAGAACTTTAAACAATACTGAAAAGAAAACTAACTCGTAAAAAATTGAGAAAGCTGTGACGTTTGGGAAAACTAACGGCAGCGTGAAATTAAATAATTGATTTATTCACGTCCAAAGTCATTATTAGAAACGATATTTACATTTAAATAGAAGTTATTCATTCTTTTGATTACTTCTGCACTACATAATATGTTATTTGTGAGGTAAACTCAGCACTTGAACTTGGTCTTTCAAACGGACTGTCTCTTTTTATTCTGGTAGGTTTGAAGCGATTCTTCTCTTACGCATCGAATTTAAGTCAGGGTTTCCAGCTCCTGGGATGAGCGTTATTTTTCTCAAAGCCATCGGTTGTCGGGGTGATGTCAGATGAAAAGACCCCGCAATATTTATGTGGATGTGAACTGTGTCAGGCTATCAAAATAAGAAAGCTTATTTTGCTGCTGTGGGGCGGAAAACGTAACAATGCACCCCCCCCCCTCTGCTTAGCGTGGCCGTTATGGTTAGTGGTTATGATCACAAGTGGCCGGCATGTCATAAGTTTGAGCCTAGTGCCACTGAAGACCTGTCGTGTAGAGGAGCTAATGCAAGTACAGGCTTTATGTCCTCCTATTGCGGTGATGTGGTAGCTCGGAGATGGGGTAGCAGTTTAGGTGGCATACTCATCACTTTGCCATGGTTCAAAATGAAGAGGTCCGTCGCCAATAACTATTATGTTGCTTCATAGTGAGATGTTAATGAACATTAACCCATTTAACGTTTTTTAAAGTTACTGGTGAATAAGAAAAATCACTTTCCGTTGTTATATATTTTCATATTACTAATAAAAAATAAATATACATCAATTCAAAATGAGCATTCTTTTTTCAACAAACGTTTGCTTTGCTGCCCTTAAATTTATAATTAAAAAATTACTGAAGATAAATTAAATAAAAATAGTCCAATCACATTCTGAAACAAGTTATTTTTAAATTTTTGCATTTATTTTCTTTACTTACATATTTAAATGAAAATGTTTACATGTACCCTATTTGTAATGAATATATATATTTGTATATATATATATATGTATATATATATGTATGTATATATATATACAGTGGTTGCCAAAATTGTGGACACTTTTTTAAAATGTTACGCTGCACAAAATGCAAAGTCTTTTATATCATTTGAAACATAATTTAATACTTAATTCAATACAAAAAAACAAAATTCAAATATTTGCAACTCAAAAAAGTTATACTGCAATAACTATCGATATACATTAGGCAATGATGATAGCAGTGAATTTTTAGTGTTCAGTGGGGACTTTATATTTATTACAGCTTCATATCGCTGTTTCTTTGAGCTGAAAATAGTTTTAACATCTTCCTTTGTTATTGCATAATGCCAGGAAACAATTACATCCTCAATTAGTTTCTTTTTATTTCAAGAGTGTCTCATTCCGTTACAAGAGCTTTCAAACGGTGCTACAAGTTTTCTATAAGTTTGAGATCAGGACTGTTTCCTGGCCTGGACAACCACTCAATGATCTAAGATTGATACCAATCGTTCAATTACTATACTGCGTGCCTAGGAGCCTTAATGAAAAATAAAAGAAGCATTGTTGGTAAATAGATCCTTGATGTAAGGTAGAAGTTTGGGTTCTAGAATGGTGTCAATGTATTTTCTGACATTCAGTGTATCATGAATGGTATGAAGGTGACAGATACCATCTGCTGATACGAATAACCAAATCATAAAACTCTGTACTACATCCTGACTGCATCCAGGCAACTTCACAGTTGCCTGGTTGCAGTCAGGATGTAGCATTTCTCCTATTCTACATCTTAAATATTTTTGGACATTACTACCAAATAACGATATCTTTGTTTCCTCCCTCCATATAACTAGTGAACACTAATCATTTGTCCAGTTAATTTTATGTTGCTTTGACCACTGTAGTCTTTTTGAACGCTGCTGTCAATTCGTGGAATTCTACCTTTAAGTTAAACACTTCCGATTGTCTCTGGACTGACAGAAACATCCTTCCAATCGCATCTGAGGCCGTTGTGTGATAACAATCTTCTATGTTGCAGACGTAGTATTTTTGTTCATCTGTTATTAACAGATGGGGTGCACCTTTTTCAGCCTTCTCCTGCTTTGTTTTTTACTAAATTTTGTCTGCTGATATCTTAAACAAAACTTTCAATCTCCAGATGTAGTCACTAAACCAACCACCTAACAATTTTAACACAGGAAAGAGACCACTTTCTCGTCACACATCTCTTTCTAGGTGTCCAAACTACTCTTTTATTTGATGTATTTGCTTCTTGACTAAATATCACCGTTGTCCTGGCTAGGAAACAGTCCTGACCTCAATCCTACAGAAAACTTGTGGCATCGTTTGAAGACTCTTGCCCAAATGAAGTACCCATAAAATAAAAACAAACTAATTGAGGATATAATTGTTTCCTGGCATCCTGCAATAACAAAGGAAGAGGTTAAAACTATTTTCAGCTCGATGAAACATCGATATGAAGCTGTAATAAAAAATAAAGGCTACCCCACTGAGCACTGATAATTTTAACACTGATGATTTTAACATTTTTCTAATATTCTTAGAGGTGTCTTTCTCAATTCTGTGCATGGGATCAGAAAAACCGAGTGGTATTTTAATTTTTGATTTTTTTCGTGCTCTGTTTGAGTGTGAACACAATAAAAACAGTAAAAAAACTATATCTAACTGATGGATTATATATATATATAATATAAATTAAGGCATTAGAATAATTATATATATATAAACGTGCATCCTTATTCCATACACAGAATCGTCAAATAGATATAAAACAACCAGAAAAAGTTTCAAGACTTTATATTGAATGTTTTTAAAAAAGCCTTGGTTTTTTAAATGCACGATTATCGGGAAAAATAAAAACCCGAAAAAGAGCCATTTAAAGCTTTAAAAGGTCAGTAAAGTAAACGAAAGAGCTGAATACAGACGCCAAGTGATCCAGTTTCAGTTTTCGCTTCGACATTATGTTAAAAATATTAAGTCACTGGCAAAATAATGTAGCTAGAGCTACGAAATATTTTGTACATTCACACAATTAAAATGAGGTAGGTAATAAAAAAATTCATATTTTAAACTTTTTAGAGTAACGTTTCCCTTAAACTTCTCAAGCGTTAATTTTTTTTACCCAAAACGCTTAAAAAAAAGGGCAAATTTTTTATTATTTATAACTAAACACCATATTAACTCCTGCCTTCAACACACACAAAAAATGCCGGGCAAAAATCATTTCAGCACCATAGACAAACTACATCACCTTTTCAAAATACTAGCACTAAATAACACTCCATAAGTATTAAAAATAAGCGCAAATCAAAGAAATAAAGAAAATATCAGAGAGTATCCGTACAGTGTACGGGCAAACCAGTTGTCGCTAACTTTCGGTAGCCCGTACATTGTACGGGCAAACTACTTAAAGCAACCTTTTGGGGAAGAGTGCTACTATCTAATAAAAAAAATTATGCGTGCCACTTCCAAATTTTCCAAATATTGAACAAAAAAAAAGATTAAAAAAGCTGTTACTTATTAGCTTATTATAGGATTTTCAAGCAAATAGTACATTTTTAATGCAAGTCCATGTTGTGGAAATTAAAAATAATACAATGAAAAAAGTCAGAAATACTACTTAGATTCAATTGCTAATAAACTTTTTATCGGTTCAATTAGTTAAGTTAGGCATAAAATAGAAATAAGTAATTTAAAACATTTTATTCTAAATAATTATTAAATTATCAGTACTTGCTTAATATGGTTTTGAAATTGTACTTTTTGCCTTGAAGGATTTTTTTATTAGGATTAGCTCTTGAAGATGATAACAAAATTACGTTGTTTTTTTTCGTGTACATCAGCTAGTTTTGAGAGATATTTTGTTTTTATGTTCATAATAGAAAATATTTATTTGCAAACATGCTGATCCATTCAGACCCCCCCCCCTCATGCTGATTCTGAGGAGGGGGTCTGAAATAACTGCATTTCAATAAAATTGTAAACAATTTTTTTTTCAATACGTTATAGCGTACTACTATTACAGCTCCACCGTGCCGTGGGTTGGCTACCCCTGACTTAAAGAGAGAAAAATAGATTGTAATGGAAGAAATATGTTTTAATACCGCTATTTAATCGTTTTAATATCGACCGGTAAATGCACTTAAAAAATGCATTTGTCGACACTGGAATACCGGAATGGGTGTTTAAAAAATGATATCTGTATTAAAATAAGACATTATAAAATTGTAAAAGGTAAACAGAATTTTTCATTAATATGCTAATGAAATGACTTAATTATGTATGTAAAGAATGACACGCACTGATTAATTATGGTTGAGGAAAACCGCAACCCCTTCATCCGACCTCTCCTATGCACTGCGCAACAAGCGGGGGGGGGGGAGTTTTTTTTAAGAAAGAAATCTTAGACAAATTGAGGTACAGCAGTTTTTCTGTTTTTATATATAGACGAATTATTTCACTGTAATAAACTGTAAGATGAAATGGAAATATCAAGTTCATAAATCGAGATGGGCGATGGCGGTTATAGTTCATGCTCTGTGTTATTTGAACTTAGGTTCCTCATTCATCTGAGGTAGTTATTTATTATTTTTTTATTTAAGGAAAGGATGCACTGGATGTAATATATTTAAATGCAACATTTCATTTGGTAATCTTATCTCTCCTGTATTAATATGGTAATGATATGACTTTATTACCTTAGTGGGATGGAGTTGAATAAAAATGATATGCCTACTTTTTGAGTCAGATAAATGACCATGCGCATACATTTCGAGATCAAAAGAGAATTCTAATATGGAGTGATTCATACAGAAGTATAACAGTTTCAAAACACTGTAAATCAAGAGAAAGATAAGGTACTATATGTCACCTGTAACATAATCGTGCGGAATTATTTAAAGTTTTGTTAGACAGACACAAGTGTATTCTATGTATGAATTTTTAGTCACATGACACACAGTGAGACGGTAGACCATTTCTACCCAAACGCAAATTAAGGTATCAAGTCTATCGTTAGCGGCTGTGATACGCCGTTTCAGCTTTGTACAAAACTTATATTTTGGCACAAACAACCTGTAAATTTTTCATACCATTGTTAGATAAATTTCCTTATTGGAGGTTAAAAATCCGAATCGCCGATGAGCAACAGCTAAATGTTTCATTTTGCTAAGTTCTAAAATGCCAAAAGCCTTCTCCACCAAGTCGGTAACCCGCATCGGGTCAAACGCGTGTTAAGGTATCTGAATCAAATCCATCGACATCAGTTGTGATAGGCTATTTCAGCTCCGCTGGAACAACAAGAAAGGGAGGGAAGAACACCTTGTCCTTTACGTACTCTGGAAGGAATTACAGAATGTTAAGTCAAGACTTCTGGATGCCCATTGGGTAAGAGACATGTTGTAGTCAGCGACTTGTCCAAACCATCGTTGAAGAAGATGTTCAACGAGGTAATCTCGACCGTTGACCGACCAATGGGATGGTATACCATTCTTTAGGAGAATGAAGATTTCAATGTTATCCTGCATCTTTGGAGTTAACATAAGCAAAAAAGTGGCTTCCGGGACATTTTAATAACTTCAAAAACACAAAAAGACTTTTGCACTTGTGACGGATCTATACGCGGCTCTACTAATCCCTTCATGACTCTTTTAGGAAAATATTTATTTCAACCAACTTTCACCGAGTAAGGAAGCGCGATTATGTTTATGAAGTATATTATATAAATTCTGGTTTGAGAGTTGACACGTTGGAGTTGGCAAGTAGGAGCTAGCATAGAGTATACGAGTTAGTTTAAGATTGAAAGAGAGTGGAATTAGTTAGGAGTTGTCCAGGAAAAAGATTACAGAGCGTGGATCCAACGGCATTGATCAAGCCGAGAGAGATCACCTGCAAGTTTCCAGTGTAGGATCCGATGCATAAAAAGTACAGGTATCGTGAGCTTGATTAATTAGAAGTTAGCTTATTAGTGTGCGACGTAGTTATATTTGAGCGTATTTAAGCTATCCTAGATTCAGTTGAGGGTCCGTAGTAGTATCCCTGTTTTATAGAATCTGATCTCTACTGTTTAATCATCTACCTTGGTTAGATTTGTTTTGTGTCTGATTGATATTTGGAATTAATAAATTGATTAGATTGATATCATGTCTGTGGGGGATCGTTCAGTTTCTCCCACACATCTAGCCAGGTTTACAGGTAGACAAGAGGGTTCAGATGTAAGTAGGAACCGACCGCTATCACACACTGTAAACACCGCCATTTCGGCTGTCTGTTCACACGACACAGTCATTATTGTTCACTTCACTTCCTTCAGGGGCGAGACACAAACTTTGAGAATACATTTACCTTACTGTTCGCTGAGGTAGTGCTTGTCTTTGATTGATTCTGTTTTACAGCATCTGGAAAGTGTATAGTTCTTTTTGAATCACCCTGTATATTGGACTTTGATGACCCTCATGTTTGCATATACAGAATAGATCTTCGATAAATATGTTAAGTGATAGCACAGCATTAATAAACTTTCAAGCTTTATTCTAGGAATTCTTTAATATTACTTAGTGGTCTTGTTTAATTTTATTTTCTACGACCGTGGGTAGTCTAGTGGTTAGAGCATCGGACTCCAGAACAGAAGACCAAGGTTCGATGACCGATATCACCAAATACCCTCCGAGTATACACGGAGTACCTGCTCATTAAATCAGTGGGTCCGAAAGTCTTGTGGACGGTCGTAGCAGCAACTACGGGTGCAGGCGCGTGGAGAATATTTCCCTCCCCTCCAGTTTCATGCCTTAATTGTGGAGGTGGAGATAGGTAGTGTCGCCATCTATCGTGTATGAATTGAGCCAAATCGTACTGTCACCTGCACGGTACTCAAAGCTAAAAGCTAACGTCAGGCTTACACCTAGCCCCTTGCCACGATCAATTTCATGGGCCTCGATCTGGCACCGTCAGACAGGTGGCATTAGAAACAACAACAGCATATGTATTTTCTTGCTGGCTGGGTGGTGTAATTGGTTTGTCGCTAACCTTCTGCACTTAATGTTGCAGGCTCGACTCCGGTCCAAGTCGGTAGATTTTCATTATGTTGAAAATCGACCGTGTCCATGTAATATGATTATTCGGTATGTGAAGGACCCTTGAGTGCCTATTTGGCTTGGGTTCTCTCAGAAAAATTAAATTCCTAGAACAAGCTCGCATCGTAAGAGCTCAGACGCCTCCCTCTGAAAACGAAACTAGGTGTCAAAATTACTTGCGAATATTTAGTGCGGCATCTATAGGGTGCCGCATTAAAAAGTTATATCAGCTCTTGGAGAATGTACTAGGTGTGCAATGATAAAAATACCAATCCGTATCCTCATTGGGAAAAAAGTTTTATTTTTTATTCAATGTTGTGCGCCACAACATTGAAGATATTGCTGTGCTATTTTTATGTACTGTGCATGAAGTACTATATAACACATGTAAGAATGTAAGTATCAAATAATAAATCTACAAAATATTTCTTGTCCATTCTGATGTTTCATCAGATAAAAATTAAAACGCAGCATGTTGACCAGTTTCTGCACACAAAAAAGTATAGTAGCGCACCTTGAATGATAAAATATATCCTATTAGGAATATTACTACAAAATGGTAATAAAATAAATTGAAAGAATGGATTTTCGCAAGTAGTTAATTTAGAGGAGTTTTTCCATTTATATGCTAATCCAATTAACATTTCAATGGAAGAGAACATGATTCATCGAGTTTTGTGTGATTATGGATTTCAAACACGTGGGAAAACCAGCAATACCTTCATACTCTATTTGACGAAAAATACAAATTCTAATTCAGAGGCAATTTTATTAGTGTTTATTAAATAAAACGAAATGGCATAAGATAATAATCGGAATTTAACGATATATCTAACTGTAGAAGGCTTTATTAATTTAAATATCATGAACATATAAATGTTTTTTACGAAAATGTATTTAAATAGAGCTATATTGCCTGGATCAGTTTTCATAAAGTTAATTTATTACAAAAATAAAGTAATTTTTGCTTTTATTGCCTGATTTCATCAATTAATAATTCAATTGTTTAAAAATATATTATAATAGAGAAAATTTTCTTTTAAAATTATAAATTTTCCTTATAATAAAGTGAACGTCATATTAATTTAGTTCATTGCTGTTAAAAATTGCATTTTATACTTATTAATATTTCTCACGATAGATTCACTGCATTTTCTTGGAACAACGGATAGATCAGGCTATAAATTATATAAAAATGTATCGCATCTGTTTACAACATGGGTTGGAAAACTTTTAACTGTAGTGTGCCAAAAAATCTGCCAATATGATTTAGGATGCCACCCTGTAAGAATTATTTGAAACAATGCCATTTCCATGATAATACATTGAAAGTTATGGAATAGAGGTCAAGAACACAAATGAGATTTTTATTACAAATATATTTTGTATCACTTAAAGGTATTTATTAACATAAAATATAACTATTTCTTTAAAAAAATTAAAATGTATATATATTATGTATTACGAATAACTTAAACGTATTTCTGAAAATTAAAAAAAGCAACATGAAATCTGAGTATTCCTTCAATATATTTAAATCAGCCATTCTAAAACTGTGCCCCTTCCACCTAAAGCCAAAGTGGGTATTAAGTCGATTGCGATCGACCAGTGGACCGCCAAGACATTTTGGGGTGACCACCTTCACTAAGACCTAATAATCATTCCATCATACAAAAGTTCTGAAATATCGTATTTATTCGAATCTAAGCCACCATCGATTCTAAGCCGCGCTCCCAATTCTCAACAAGATTTTATGAAAATTGAAAAATAGTCTAAAATGGTTTATCGATATCCAATTTTACGAAATTAAAATTAATTTAAAAGGAAAACTAATAAGAAGTGAATAAGTATTTATTTTATGTATTATAAACTTTTAAATACATGCATGAAGCTGTAATTGCTCTGAATACCATATCCAACCCATTTTTTTCTCTTCGATTCTAAGCCAAGCCCGATTTTCAGTAGCATGAACATTGGGAAAAAAGTGCGGCTTAGATTAGAGTAAATACGGCATTTTAAAAGATACGGAGGAAAAAAATCGAATTATAAGAGAAAATTTCGTTGAATAGAAAGTGCACTTCACTATTTGGAGGTCATTTTACGAAGAAAATTGGAAAATGTTCTTGGTTCTAGCTAAAAATTCGCTAAATAGAGATATTCATGAAATAGAGGTTCGTAAAATGAAAGTCTGACTGTATTGGATACTTTCTGTTAGCTCACTACACTTACGCCACTAAGTGGACCGCAACACCTTGAAAAAATTAGAAGTAGCCCGTGCCCTGGAAAAGTCTGCCCTCCTCTGCCCTAGAGGGTAGTAAAGTCGTACGGGGGAGTGTGAGCATATCAAATAGTCAAAAAAAATTATTTTTAAAAATTTTAATTTACTGAAAGGAAACAATACAAAATACAATCTGACTTTTTAAAAATACACATTATTACACACATTATATGTTTATTGCAATCTGTTCAAATTTAAAAAATAGAAAGAAAAAGTTACATACTATGCCTATCTAAATATTCAAAAGTAACTTACTCGTAAGAAATCTGTTGCGTAAAAAATAGAGTACAAAGTTTGATACTTATCTGGATAATTTGAATGGTTTATAATTAAGATTATACAGTAGCTTTTTAGAGTCAAAGTACATAATGACTACATTCAATATATTATTTTTGTAGGGGGGCGATGAAAATTATGATCTAAAATTGGGTCACAAATATTAAAGGTTTGAGAAGAATTGATTCAAATCGTACCATTGAGAATTATGCTGCGTTCCATAAGTTGCTGACGGTTAATCTAAAACACAGTTTCCCAAACTTTTTTGTCTCATAGACCCCTTGGCATGTTTTTTTGGTTTGGCGTAGACCCCTACTTACCTAATACTAATTTTTTCCCCAAATTTATCAATTTAAACGTCTTTTTGACAGCTGGTATAGAGCTACTTACATTAAAAGATTTAAATTTCGAACTGTAGAGAAGAGTAATGTTTAAAACTTAAGAAACACACACCCATCTTAATTAAATCAAAATTTTGTTAATATATAAAACTTTTGTTACATAAAGTAACTGAGTAACAAACAAATGATTTTAATGGGAGGGATGAATGTTGTGTTTTAATAACAAATTTTCTACATTTGGCATCAATTTTGTCAGATTTAACCCTTAACTTCATCGGTTAGTAGTGTCCAGTCTTTTTTTTTCTGGAGTTTGCAACCTTGCTGAAACTCTCACTAAGAAAAGCAATTAAAAACTTTCTCAAGATAATCCATAGGGATAAATAATAGGAATATCTTTTTGAAGCCAAAAATGCTGATATCAGTTTCTAAACTTTAATTCAATATCTCCGTTAGTGTCTATCCCTATCAATTCCTCTCGTAATTTGACATTCCTTTTTCGATGTGACCGTATGAATTGATTGCCTAGTGTGGTATTACTATAATCAAAGAATTCTCAAATCTAGTTTCAAAATCTGAATAAAGGGCTTTTAAATGTTAAACATACGTTAAAATGTCCTTTTCGGGCAGATTGTGGCAAATTTAGAAACTGAAAACTTTCAACGTTATTTTTTTACTCATTTAGATTAATTCTGGCAAAAAAACGCCGAAATGATGGTCGTTTTATTAAAATGTATGCTGTTGCCAAGGAACTGCAAATGAACCTCATTAAATTTAGAAAATATATTTGTTAAATAAGTAATTATTGATTGCTAATTAAATTTTCTTTTAAAATTAAAGTCGTGGTCTGGTTAAATGACAGCCATCATCGTAGATCCCCATTAATACTTCATAGACCCCAAATTATTTTTTCGCTGCCGTGGACCCCTTGAAGGTTGTCATAGAACCCTGGTGGTTCGTATGAACCACTTTGGGAATCACTGATCTACAACATAGTTGGAAAGAGAGATTTTTTTCTTTTCTAAATCACATTTCAAAAATATTGATAACAATAGTTTTCGCGTAATATTTTTAAATCTAACTACTGATCTCTAAAATGCGTTCTCTATTAAAGTACTTCACTTTAAGCAAAGATCAGTTAGGCTTAGTAATAAATATACTCATAATGGCGGCATCGTCTGAGAAACTCCACGCCGTCAGCTTGCGCAAAGCAATTCAACACAATAAAACGAGAGTACAATTTTAAAAAAGCTGCAATTATTATTTCCAGAGTCCTGTTGATGTGGATTTATGCAGTCATGTAGACATGAAATAGCCCGTACCATCCGCTGCAGCGCTTTAAAGATCATGTTAGATAAAGCTATCTGACAACGCCTCGTGGTAGGAGAGATTGGGTCAAGCATTAGGAAGAGATACAACATAAACGTTTTTAATTTAACCGTCTCTTCCATTAATATGGTAATGAAGAGATATGAAATTGAAATGATTTAATGGATTATTCACTCACTTCCTGTGGTCTACCGCAACTGAGATTAGAATAGCATTGCTCTTTATTTTATTTGTGACTTAATATGTTAGAAAATTAAATTGCGTATAGATTAGAAGTTTGAATATATATTTTTGCAATTGTGCCCATGGTTTATTGGTGTAAAAATTTAACAATTTTTTCATAATAATTCATGGAACGAAAAAAAAAAACGTATTGATTATAGGTCAGGGATTCTCAAACTTTTTTTGTTGTTGCTGTACACTATTAAAAGTTTCAAAAAATTTGCGGCGCACTAAAATAAATTCAAAAGAATTTTACTTATCTGTAATACACTATGTCAAATAGTTAATGATAATCATTTTCAATGCTAAATAAAATGATATGTACGACAAAGATAATAAAATTTTATTGAGTAATTAATTACAAATTAATTGTAAGAATACATTTAAAGCGAAATTTGAGCTTCATGATTTTTGATAATTTTATCTATATTGGATCGCAAAAAGGGATAATGCCACTCTCATTTTGTCATCTACATTTAAAACTTTCAATTTTTTTTTTCTTCATTTTTCTATTTTTGAATGTCAAAAATCTGAATTCACGTAAACAAGATGTAGAAAATTGTAATATTATTTTTAAGCTTTTTTGGTTATTATGGGATAATAACCTCCAATTTTAATGTAAAATTAATTAACAGACTCCTCCGAATGTTTTAAAATTAAATCTTGATTATTACAGAATGAAATAAGTTTTTCCTCTTCATTCAAAGTTGATTCATAAATAGATGAATCCGTTATCACAAATGGATTAAGAAACCAGTCAAAATTTTTTACACCTAAATTTGGAAAGTAATGACTAATTCTCTCCTCAGTGTAGTTAAATAGTCAATAGCAATTTTATGAATAGTTTATTTTTATAAAATAGCTAAATGATTTATTTTGGATTATTTTTCAAAACTTTTTTTCAGGGTATAATCAATAATATTTAAGGGGGTAGGTTCACGAAATAGGATCTGTATCTCAGTAATGTTAAAAATAGGTATTTTTAAGGAACATTTATAAACATTGTATTGAATAAAAATCTCCAATTTTTTTTACTGAGTATTCTTTGAACCATAATACATACTTTAATCAGAGATTTTGTGGATAGGATATGTCTAGCTATTTTCTAAAAAAAATATTTTTTGCACAAATCTGTTTTTTTCCCCACACACAAAAACAGTGAAATTTCATGATGTTCAATGCTATAAATTGTCAGAATATTTTTTTGAAAAAATTCCTCGATTAATGTATTAGATTGTAACTATTAATTATGCAGTTATATGCTGTTAAATGCAGTAGTTTACGAACAAATGTTCCTTATATGGTAAAAATGTTAATTTTGAGAAAAATTGGTTTTAGTAATGGATTTAGTAGACTTTGATAGGTGGTAAAACATTTTCAAAAAATTATTAAAAACACTTCTACTGCACGTAGAATGATAATTTTTGCACTATTAGAAACGTATTAGTTCATATTTTATTAAAATGGGAAAAGTGGAAAATGTTTTGGGGGGCCGAAATTCATGAACCCCTTAAAAAATTAGCGGAACACTTCAAAAGAGAGAGAATTTGGCGGCACAGAAAAGTACCGCAGCACAGTGGTTGAAAGTCACTGGGTTAGGTGCATGCAAAAAAAATTTTATGAAAAGAGGGAACTTAATACTATTAATTTGTTTTTCACAACATAGTCAGCTTTTAGGGTTGAGTGAGTGTGTGTTTATTAATATCACAATACAAAGTAGCTAAAGGTCTAACGGCGACGGGCCTCGATTGGCCTTGGAAGCCTAGTAGTCAAGGAAATGGACTCGTGGCTGTGCGTGTCATGAGTTCGAGCCTAGTACCACTAAAGACCCACCGTGTAGGGAGTGAGGCACATTAAATCTGTCGAGAGCTCAAAAGTCCTCCTGTTGGTGTGGTTGGGAAGTTAGGAGAGGGGTGCCAGCTCAAGTGTTGTTCTCGTCGCTTTATCACGTTTCAAAGCTACGTCCGTCGTCAAAAGCCCTCGAGCCGCTGAACAGTGTGACGTTAATATTCCCTCACTCACTCACGCGACGGACCTTGTAATTAGGAGAATCATGACCAACTGGTGAAGATGACACCTGAGCATACACCTCCTCTCTCCGAACCTCCACACCACTCTAAGAGGGTCTTTAGAAAGGGGCAATATTCTTTTATCGCTGCCAATCAAATAGTTATGAATGAAGTTTTGAAATACTTTGTGGAGATGGCAACGAAAATTTCGGTTTCTAATCCATTTCAGTGAATCAATAGTCTGAATTCATGACGGTGATTTGATCAATGCAGTCACGTGTTCTCCATTGAATTCAAAACTGATATTAGAATTGTAGAGGAGGGTCAGGTATTATGGAGTAGTCCGGTAATATGGAATACCGAGGTTTTGGCTCAGTTTATAGATGCTAAAGCTTGGAAAGAACTTGAAGTACTGAAGACAGACTCTCTCGATGAATTGCAATGAGAGTTGCCCACTTTTACTGTTGCCATACTACTCGCTACAGATCAAAGTGTGTCTTGTGATTTTTTTTTTCAAAAACATTTGCAGGTATATTTTCAAACATTTTAACCTACAGGTGCACATGTGACTTGAACATAAAGGTTTAGCATAATGGAATTGTACTTTGTATTACTGTGCTGTTTTAGCTGACAATGTTTTGTCCTTCAGTTCATTTTCCAAGATGGCGTTGTCGGGTATTATAGAATACTAAATATTCCAAAATACCTGACACATTCCAATATGCAGTGTCATTTGTAAAAGACTACATGCCATCATCTAAAGTATCGGAAAGCAAAGACGCTGAATGCATTTTCTGTAATGGAAATTCTCTGGAAATCAACGAGGGAAAATTTGGATTCAATGTTTCAGCTGTTTTCTTTCGGCTTACCTTGATTATATCGGACTGTTAATTTCGTTAAAAAATTCGAAACAGAAAAATGACATTCCTTTGTTCTTCAAAATATGCGCTTTCTGTAGTTAAAAATAACTACGTTTTACGAAGTCTTACTTAGTTTTCCAATGGCTTAAATATCCTATTCCATATTACCGGACTATTCCATAATACCGTCCATTTTTCATTTTTTATAACAAAATAAAATTTTATTTATTTATTTTTTAGTGATAGTTTCTTGACATCGTTTGTTGTACATATATATATCTCTGATAATTTTGGAGACTTTTATCAAAAACCAGTAGTTATTTTTATAAATGTAAATGTGGTATTTCATAAAATCCGATTTCCATCTACTATATTTTTCTAAATTGCACATCATACGACGAGCGATTTTTAAACGCTGTTAAAGTCAATACGCAACAGCCCTCATCTTCAGCGAAACGATAAAAATTATGATTCGAACCACCCCCGATGACCTTACAGGCCACGAAATTCGAAACATTGTTCCACGGTCAAAAACATCCCTCTGTAATTTCGCATTTAAAAAAAAGCATACAAACTCTAGTTACTGGATTTATCTAAAATTATCAATTACTGGACGCTAAAAGAAAGCGTATCTTATGTAATTCAGCATTTCCTAAATATCTGCCTGCAACTGAAACATTTCATTTCTTTTTTCACCCGCATGTCTTTCAAACCACCCGAGAGATATCACCGTGTTTTCCAAAATCATCAAAGCGCGCTCGGGCCAAAAACAAAAGTTCCCGTTTTCTCTGACATTGCCGTTTGGGTGTACATCGCAACCAGTTATTAAAATGCTCGCGAAAGGATAAAGATTGCCCCCCTCCCCCTTCTAGTGTTTCGCCCAGAAGAGAACTTGTGTTTTACTGTTGAGAGTAATTGCAGGTCTCGTATCCGCTGCCCTGTGTGTGGCACAAGGCATGGAAGACGCAAGGTCAATTATAGCTCTGAAGTCAATTTCCTGTAACGTCGTAACAACGTTGCCACGCAATGGACGCCCACCTCAGAAATATGCCAAAGTTATTTCTCGTTTCACATTTTTTTCCTCTTTCTCTCTCTCGTGAATTTGGGTTGAAACCTTATTTTTTTTTATCCCTGTCTCTCTCGCTCTCTAGTTTGGTATTTTGTTTGTGCTCGATGATTGTTGTTTTGAAATGTGCCGAAATAGTTTCTTATTTTTCCAGTCCGTTTACAAACAACCCCCTTCTATTCGTGTGTAACGAATATGGAGAGTTTTATTTGAATCGTCTTTCATTTTTTGTGCTGATTAATCGTGAAGTGTTTTTAATTTCAGGAAATATCACCTTTATATATAAAAATTACTTGTCACAGTGTTAGTCTGCGATGGACTTCGAAACTATTCATCCGATCCCAACATAATTTTGCATGCTGTGTGTCATTTCGTCCAACTTAAAATATAAGATTGGTTTTATTTCAATTGATAACACTGTAATTTTTTAACTGCCGGAAATGTAAAGAATCTGGAAAACGGGAATATTCGCCAAATGTCGCAAAGCTCATGCGTCTGTGGAAGCAGATATTGTAAACCAAAACGCACGAAAAGTGCCCGGAGTACTTCAGGGTGGGGAATCCTGTTCTCGAAACAGTTTTAAAAAAAACCGTTACTTTGATGGATAATGCTGGTCGACCGTATTTTAGACACACAGCGGCAGGGGCTTACATTAAAAGCCTTGGATCGCGAAAACTTAGTCCCTGGCGTATTTCAAAACGGATAATCCGAATCTGACATCCAATATGAGAAATATTCGTAGCTTTGCCGGATAATTCAGGACGACCGTCTATTACACAAACCGGGGCAGAAGCTGACCTTTAAAGTCTTGGTGCTGCAAAAGTACGTTTCTGGTGTAATTTGGGATGGTGAACGAGAGTCTGAAATCGAATTTTAAAAATTCTTGTAAATTTGCCAGATAATGCCGGATGAGCAAAATATTCGCGTACAGCAGCACCAGCCTAACTTGCCAACGTAGAGATGCAAAAAGTGGGTCTTGGACGTATTTCAGGACTGCCCATCAGAATATTCTCAACCCAATTCAAGACAATTCCATAACTGTTAATTAATGCCTGACGAACGTATTTTACACGAATCGTGGCAGGGGCTTGTTTTAAAATTCTTGAGGTGTGAGAAATGCTTTCCTGGTGCTTTTCGGCGTGGGGAACATGAATCTGAAATCGTATGTTAGAAACTCCCATAACTTTGCCGGATAATGCTGGACAACCGTAATGTCCCTTTTCAGGGATTGAAAGAGGAGTAGGGGCGTCGAAAGTGGGAACCGAGTGTTTCTCGGGGTGAGGAATGAGAATCTAGATTCGAATTTCAAAAGCTTTTGTAACTTTTCTGTGTATTGCTGGAATTAGGTCGAATGTTTTTGCGTTCGAGTCCCACCTCCGGATTTTCATTCTCTATAGCAACTTAACTTCCAGGGGCAACCATGCGAAAATACGATTTTAATAGGAAATTGCATTGGCAATTGCATTTTCGGGCATTGTTGTCATGTTCTTAGATGGTGGCAAAACTGCATATTCCACATCAAGCTGCCACTGGACATTCATAATATACAAGATGTAATGTGTAGGATTAAAAAAAAGAGTGGATTATCTACAGTATTGTAAATAAATTAAATCATGATCAGGGATAAGTGTACCATGACCCATAAACATTCACTCAAAGCATTACATAGAACTTTGCAAGATTTAAACGGCAACGAGAAAATATTCTGTGTTGTTGTCGTACTAATGTCTGGTGATTTCCAACAGACATTAACAGTCACTCCTCGGTCTACTTTTGCTCTCGAGATTAACGCATGTTTAAAACAATTGTTTTTATGGCAAAACGTAGAAACACTTTGATTGACCATAAGCATGCAAATACAATTGCAAGACGATCAATCGGAGCAAATATTTTCTAAGCAACTGCTGAACATTGGAAGCGGTGAATTAGAACTTCCTCCCAATAAATAATGCATGAAATAGACAGACAATTTCTGTACTGTTCTTCAGACAAAAAAGGAACTGATTGAGAGTCTCTTTCCGGATATACTGTATAATTATCCAGATAATTATTGCCTTTGTAATCCTGTTACTTAATCAGAAAAAATGTTGATATTGTGATGAAATAAACTTTCAGACACAGAATTGTAGTTGTTTATCCAGTGCCTTTTAAATCAATTGGCACTATTATTGATGAAAACAAAACCGTAAATTTTCCAACCGAGTTTTTTAATTCTCTAGATGTATCAGGAATGTCACCACACAATCTGCGGTTAAAGATTGGTTCCCTGGTTATTCTGCTGCGTAACTTAAATCCCCTTAGATTATGCCACAGTGCACGTTTGATCATGAAAAGAATTACCGGAAACTTCTTAAAGGAAACATTTTGACTGTAATGTTTAAACAAGAATTCGATTCTTCTGATGCAATCTGTTACCGCGTGTTCCACTGTGATGCCGTCAGAATCTCCAATACATTCAAAAGACTTCAATTCCCGATTTGTTTGGTTTTCGCGATGACCATAAATGAATCTGAAATCCGAACAATATTCATTAGATGCTTGGACGAATGGTCAACTAGATGTTACATGCTCACGTATGTGGAAACTGTTGAATCTATTTTAGTTAGCAAAAGACGCATTACCGAAAAATATTGTGCAGCGATTAGTTATATAAAATTATTTATTGTTATACTTTAAAGAGATAAAAATAATTTTAGAAATGGCAAAAAATCACCGTTATTCACCACGTTTATAAAATTAAATCTTCATATGTTGTTACTTAACAAATTCGACAGTAATTCATACATTTTACTATACTCAAATATGAGATAAATAAAATGCAAAATCAAAAACATATGTTGTTACATGTTTAACATCAACTCTCCGTAATTGAAAACGAAGCTTAATTCGACTGCATTAAATATCTAAGAATAATATAATAAGTCAACGTATTAAAACAAAGCCACAGCAACACATGGTTGAGTCAGCTAGTTTGTTATATATTGCAAATATATATTAGGTTAGAGAAAAACAAATCCATCATTTTTACGTAAACTTCAAGACTTTTACTTAACATGTTTTGGATTACCAATTTTGGTCAAATATGCACAGTTTTACACTCAAGAGCCAAAACATTATGACCACCCCTGCATTTTGCAATGTACACGCCTGGACGACGTGGAAGACCCGTGATCAGGTGGAAGTGGTACTTAAGGCTCCCGGTGACACGCCACCACGAAAACCCGAGTGTAATGTTAATCCTATGGAGTTTCTTATAATTCAATTTACGTCTAAGGTATTGCTTTTAACTGTATGAAACGAAATGCATCCTAAAGATTTTAAAAAAATTAACGTTTTTCTTGATTTCGATTTTTAAAAAAAAATTTCTAAATATTTTTAAATATTTATTAAAAGCTTGAAAATTTACATTTAGTGCGTTGAAACGATCATAAAAATATTTTCAATTATCGGATAAAAAAAGTTTTTCAGCGGAAATCCATTATTTTTTATGCTCTTTCAAACGCATATACTTTAAAATTTTTAAACTAATTTATTTGCGAGTAATTAAATAAGTCAGCATTGCATATTTGGAATGAGGGGAAAGTAAACTTGTAACTCCGCCTTCTTGCGGAAGGATACATGAAATTTTCCCTGCGTTCCCTTGGTGAAAGGGGGTAATTTATGACTCTTCGGTGGATTGTGTAAGAGATGTCCCCCCCCCCTCAAAATGCGTCTTGTTTTCCAAGAATCTATAGGCATTCAAGATACTATTTACAATTACATCATTCTTAGGAAAGTTTGAGTCTGTGCTTGAAAATAACTACAAATACGTTTTGTACAAAAAGCTAGCCTCTGTTTTTTATTCCACCTTTCATAAAATTATTTATATATACTAAATAAGTTATATTTTATTAATAATTAAAATGAACAATTAATATTTATTAAATGCATTTGAATCGTCAGGATAAAGTGAATCAGATTTCGCATTCTTTTCTTACATATCTCCAAAATTGAAATTCCTGTGTTTTTTTCCAAGTTAAAGTTATTTGAATATCAGCTGTTTTAAAACTTATTTTGCACAGTTTATTTCAGTTATTAAATAAAATGGATCATCGTCGCAGCTTCAAAAAAAGATTATTTCTTTCGGCTAAACGAAAAAAGAATATAGGACAGAATTTCAGGAATTGGAAGGAAAAGTGTGTATTTCTTTTTTTCTAAATTCTTGTTCCGCTGTTCATTTCAAATATTGTGAAAGTTTTCACATACTAAATGGATTTATTGATCATCGCATTTTAAATAAGATTCAAATATTCCGAAGATGAAATACCATTGATTTAAAATAAATCAGAAAGTTTTCCATAATTTTAAGAATATTTTTAGTAACATTAATAGTTTATTCTTAAAACATATAAATTTCAATTAATTTATTTACTATTGCTACTGATTTTTTTATTCCGTTTTTATTTCCTTCACTGAAAATTCAACTTAGAAATAACATTGCAGAAATTTTTTTTTTTAATTTCTGTCTGGAAAGCAGTATCTACATTTTGCATTTTCATTTATACATGTGTTTCATATATTATTCAAGATAACTCATCACTGCTTTTTTTTTTTTCAAAATGAATTCTAAGTTAATGCGCTATGAAGAATGCACTGCAAGTACAAATACAGGCAAATAGTTCCACAATTTTAAAGTTCAAGCCCAGCACCACTAAAGACCCACCGTGTAGGGGCGCGATGCACGTTAAATCTGTCGAGAGCTCAAACGTCCTTCCTTTGGTGTGGTGTGGTAGTTAGGAGATGAGGTGCTATCTCAGGTGTCATCCCCGTCACTTGACCATGGTTCAAAATTACGAGGTCCGTTACCAAAAGCTCTCGTGTAGCTGAACAGTGTGACGTTAATATTCACTCACTCACTCCACAATTTGAATGTTTGACATCTGAGGAATTAGAGATTTCCCCCAAAAATCCCGGGAAATTCTGATTGGAATGGGGTTGTACGAAAACACTTTCTAGTTCTAGGGGTTCTACGAAAACACTTTCAAGTTCAAAGGGTTCCTTGAGTTGAAAAAGTTTGAAGACCACTGCTCTAGAGCCATATATGTTATTTGCGACAGACTTCGTAATTCTAAGCCAAGGGTGGCCAACCCGCTGCCTTGAATAATTTTGCGGCCCTCGAGATTCATTACAAAATATGATTATTTTGTACAATATTTTTGTTTTTAATGTAGTGTTTTGTAACAAATATACTTCATAACTGTTTCTATTTTATTACCTTTCTTTTATTTTAATACATTCTTAGAAGTGTGCGGTATTGCAGCGCAGCATCACACTCGATTCCTGTAACTCCATCGCGCTGCCTATTGCTAGAATTAGACATATTTGATCCTTGCATTATTATTATAAATTATCTATGCTTGTATAGATGAAAAATAATGAAATCAATAATAATTCATTCCGTTTTGAATTTTCATTCCAATAAATGTTTGTGATGGGTCTAAATATAATATAAAGATATATAATTTTTGTTTGCAGCCCGCAGGATTATAATGTTTTTCCGAAGTGGCCCGCAAGGTCATTTGAGTTGGCCATCCCTCTTCTAAGCCAAGATCGGATAGCCAGAATGACACTTGAGTTTACAGTTTCTTTGTATTCTTCATGACCTTTTTTGAACTTGAGAATCTCGCGTCTTTAGTCATTATGGTATATAATCCTCCACGGTTTTAAAAGCTGATTTAAATTATTTTTATTTTTTTAAAAAATATATTGCTGGTTTCTGTTTATGATATTAAAAATAACATTAGTGTGATAAATAAGAAAAATATTTAGTATGATTAGTGAAAAAAGTTAATTGAAATTAAAATCTGGAATACAATAACTTTAAAACGATTTTGTGATTTACCGAGACGAGTAAATCCATAGCAGAATGTATGCGAGATTTTCGACAAATGAAACATGAGAAAAAAAAATTAAAAACTGTAGGAGTACAGCCGAAAAGAATTGCACAAAATTCAACTCCACGCAGCAGGTATTTTTTTTTTTTTTTTTTTTGCAACGAACACAAATCTCTCAGAAACAAACGGCCGAACCAATTACTGCTTTACCAAATCTGTTTGTCAGTCAGGTAACTTTACGATTGTCCGCTCATAGCTTTTTTGAATGATGAGCTCAAGCTCGAAATGAACACAAACCGAAATATATCGACAGCTAACAGTGGTACTGTTATTGACGTTGTTTTTCAAAGGTTATTAAATACTTTAAAATCTCAAGTATATGTGTCAGATTTTAGTCATCATAAGTCTATTGTGTGTGTGTCTTCCCCAAATTGAATAAGAATATTTATTTTTGCTAACAAATTACATGACTCTTTGTGTTAATTAAATAAAATTTTCATTAAAGATAAAATTATTTGATAGAAAATTATTTCCAATCATACCCGATTAATTTTTTCCAGGATTTATCTTACTATTGCGTATTTACCAGGATAACATGTCATGTTACACATCATATGCGACTACTGTAAGACTCGTTCCTTTTTTTTTTGTAACTGTATTTATATTAGAAATTCCAACACTAAAACTGTTCTTCCAAAAAATTGTGTGGGTCCCAAAACCAATACTCAATATACTTTATCAGTGGCGTAGCTAGGTATCCAAAGGTCTTGGTGCAAAAAAAAAGAGAGAATATTGGTGGAGTTTTATTAATTAAAAATATATTAGAGTATTTTATATATATATATATACAAAGCTGGTTCACATCAGCCCTGTGTCAAGCTCTGCAGAACATAGGAAAGCAAAGCTACAAACTACTTACATGTATGCATATGAGTTTTCTTGTGAATTTAGTGATTGCCCAGGTTCGATTTGACATGTGATAGACACGAAATGATAAAAGGAATATGCACAAACAAGAAAATACAATACAAAATTATTATAATTATTTAAAATAAAACACAGGAAAAAACAGAGGAGGGGGGTCAAAATTACACCAGTCTGTTGCAGATACCAGATTGTGAAACATTGAAAATAGCTTATTATGAATCATATTGTTATAAAAAATAAAATGACCAAGAAGAAATAGCTTCCTGTGTAGTTTTTTAGATGTATGGTAAGACATTTCATGGAACTTGATATTTATTTTCAAGTAAAGATTAGAAAAATGAAAAAATTGAAAAATAATATAAACTTTTTAATAAGTAAAATTCGCAACACTATACACAAACAAAGGAAAGAATTTAGGGGAATTCCTTACAAGTTTGAAATTACTTTCAACGGAGTTGCCATGATTACAGCTATGTAACAATCTTTTATATTTATACCTCAATTATGGGAGAAATTATCGCAAGCTCGACTTGCTTGGTGGTCAAGGCGTGAGGGTCCCTGTGCACGGCACTACCTAGCCCATTGGTAGTTACGCCACTGTACTTTATTAAATTTATATAAGATTTTTTTTTGTTACATGTCTTAAACCGTTTTTAAATAAAATTATTGAACTGAATCGGAAATAAAGAACTGACCTGAAATATTTCAGGAAAGAGAATAATTTAAATCACATTACACTATTCATTCCATTAATTTTATAAATTTCTCTTGTCATTAAACTGTTTAAAAAAGGATTTTGATGCAATTTAGTATTGAAGAATATCACAGAAAATTGTTTTGAATGTATAGAAATATATATATATATAAAGGTTTTTGCCTTAACTAAAACTTATATTTTTATAAAATTCAAATGAAAAACTGATGTTCCTCAAAACAGAAACGAAACAGCGGAAAAAAAAGCAGTTTCTTTGTACAACTAGAATGTCGGGCACAGTTTTCATGTAATTGAAAACTGCCATGGGGTGGGCAGTAAAAGAGGGGTCAGTTGTCATATAAATAGTCTTCAGTTGGTTGTAAACTGGACCCTCCAAGAACAAAAATAGAAGGCGAAAGAGAGGGGGGGAGGGGTTTCCTGTCTCGAGTTCCCTTTGCACTTAGAATCCCTCTCTCAACTGTTGTAGAAGAGGCTTGTATGATTCTGTGACGTCATTTTCTTTCATCATGACATCTGTCAGAACATAATCATCAGAAAATGGGATCAAGTAAATGCAAATTTGGAAAAATAACAGCTTGAAAAAAATGTTTATTTCAAAGTCAAGAAAATATTGAAAATTAAGAAAAAAAGGCATATAATTTATCTTTTATGAAGGAACTATTTACCTCCGATCATTAAGACCAGTACTCATGAGTACTTGGCCTTTCTTTTAGGACCGCCCATTCCCCCCTCCCAGAAGAGGGCGCTTTCATCGTTTTAGAGTTGGAATTTCTGTCTACGGGACCCTTAACTGCTGCGGGAGAGTCTGAAAAACCATTCTTTCACTTACTCCTGTGTGTGATGGGAAAGGCTGCGGATCTAAGCAACTTTGATAGAGGGCAGATTGTGTAATGGCTCGATGGCTCGGAACAAGTATTTCCGAAACTGCACGACTCATGGGTTGTTCGCGATCTACAGTTGCTAGTATTTGTGCAAAGTGGATGAATGATGGTGAAACCAGCAGTAGACGACATGGTGTTGGACGTCCACACGCTATCAAAGAAAAAGGTCGTCGGAGAATGTCTCGCATGGTGAAGCAAAACCGGAACCAGACAGTGGCTAAGCTGACAGCCCATTACAATGCAGGGCTAAGTAAAATAGTATCGGAGCACACTGTTCCGATGACACTGTTGGATATGTGGCTACGCAGCAAAAGTCCCACTCGTGTGCCTTTGCTGACCAAGCGTCATCCCCAACTGCGCTTGCGCTGGGTCCGGGAACATCGTGACTGGTCCATGGATCAATGGGAGAGATTTGCCTGGTCAAATGAATCACGTTTTGTCATTCATCATGCCGATGGCCGTGTCAGGATACGCCGTCTTCCAGGCGAACAGTTGTTCCAACAGGACAACGCCCGTGTCACAAGGCTAAAATTGTGTTGGAGTGGTTCCAGGAACATGATACTGAATTCCAGTTAATGTCCTGGCCACCTAACTCACCGGATCTCAATCTGATATAACACATTTGGGATGTCATGGGACGGCAGCTCAGAGTTCAAAGACCACCAATTCGCAATATCTCGGATTTGCGTGACCGTTGTTCAAACATCTGGTACAAGCTGTCTCCGGCCATCTACCAAGGACTTGTGGCATCCATGCCAAGACGGGTTGAAGCCGTGTTGCGCGCCAAAGGTGGGCCAACTCGTTATTGACAGGTGGTCATAATGTTTCGGCACTTGAGTGTATTTTACAGTTTGTTGCCATTCTAAAGGTAGCGTCATAATGCCTCTCTCATGAAAGTCTTAATCCCTATTGGTGAAAAACTCAAGTAATCGATTTTCATAATCTTCTCTTGATGCCAAATTCTTATTAATAAAAAAGTTTTGAAATACAAGAAAAATATGATAATTGCTTGGTAACAAGTTTGAACTATATAATGGATGCATCTAAACTTCCCAACCGAGTTCCTGAAGATTCTGTCGATCGCTATAGACATGTTTTGCCTGGCATTACCTTTACAGAACACAACACCACTCCTGTTGGTCAATTCTGGTCGTTTCTGGTTAATTGCCAGCTTCAAACGCTTCAATTGTTGGCAGTAAAGACAGTTAAGTGTTTAGCCATATGGAAGCAACTCATGGAAATGATTCCTTTCCAGTCCTACCAAGAGCACAGTAGAATCTTCCTGGTTTGGTAACTGTTTGAGCTGCTTCGCCGCGCTTTAACCACAATTGTTTTCATATATTGTTGTCCTATGTGACCCATTTCTCACCTCCAGTTATCATCCGTTTAAAAAATGGGGCGATTTCATTCCATTTGGCCAAGGCTTCGCAGATGGAATTTCGATTCATCATGTTTTTTGTGTTAAGTGGTGTGGCACCCAAACCTCAAGTTTCTTCTTGAATCCAGATTTGAGCAAATGATTTAAAACTGTTTTAGTATCAATCTTCAGCTCCTGAGCGATGCTACGACTACCAATATGGCGGTCAACTTCGATAATTTCTGTGATTTTATCGATATTTTCGCATGCCTGAACGTGTGGTGACCTATAGTTACCCCTTACATTCGAACCCTCCTGTCTATCTGAAAACCCGACTAGATGTGTAGGGGGAACTAAATAATCCATAGACATTATGCCAATCTAATTTGATTTATTAATTCTTATTATTGATTATGAACAAGCACAATACAATTCTAATTAAAGTATATAACAATGGTAGAGAGCAGAGGTGAGATATACAAATGCGGAGATAATATTACAGAACTTCATCTGAATCTAAGATGGCTTAAACGCGCACATTTACAACTACGCCGCACACTCATAATCAGCTTTTACTTAGTCCAATTTACAGTACCTTATGCCTTAATGCTTCGGTTCCTTCACGGAGAACTTCAGGCAGTATCGTTAGCTGGATCAAATGTCGATGGCTCCAAGCTCTGTAATATTTAATTACACTGCTTTTCAATCTTCAATAACCCCTTCTCCTTGCACACATCAAAAGTATCAACTTAGCTTAACTTGTCAACAATTACGTGTCGACAGCTCACTTTACTTTACTTCACTTAACTCAACTTGACCTCTTCCTTCAACTCGCGAAAACCGAATTAATATAATATTCCTCATTTACATAAATCACGTTTGGTTTCTCGATGAAGGTTGGTTGAAATAAATATTTTGATTTAAAGATAAAAGAAAAAATTAGTACTAACCCGTATGGATCCGTCCCAAACGGAATCGACGAAACCAAAATTGCACGTAATTGTGTGTTACAGTATCGGGGCTATAAACACTATTCACAATTTCAGCTTTCTGGCATGCATTTTCACCTTGACCAAAGAAAAACTGTAAAATGTACCAAATTTTCCCTTTGTTCGCTTCCATTTTTAGCACCCTGTAACTCACAACTAATTGAACCAAGCAAAAAAATTTAGCAAAGTGATTTTTTATTGCGAAAACAGCATCTTTCCAACGAGACTATATGTGATATAGTTTGATCGATACCTTACGAGATATCGATCATCTGACCGTCATGAATTTTGAACACCAATACAGTTTTTTTTATAGTAAATTTAGAATTTATATAGGGTAATGGTTTTATTGCAAAAAGAATTGCCACTGTGTCAAAACAATTAATAGCAAACATCGTAAATTGATTTTAATCCCATTAAAATTTATTTTAACCCTCCCCTGACAAACGTTTTGCTTGAAAGGGGAGAATGCACGCTCAAAAAACGCTTTCAGATGTTAAAATATCCCACTAATTAAAGGAATGAAAAAAGTCATTTATATATATACTAGCTGTTACCCGCCCGCTTCGCTGGGTATTTCATGATGTTTTATTAATTTTTACTGCTTATATATATATATAAATTATTGATATCTAAGTCCTAGCATTAAGAGTTCGATTGAATTGAAAAATATACTTATACCTGTAACTGTCACCTGTTGATAAAAAAAAAGGGCAGAACTCATCTAATTTGTATTTTCTAAAAATCTCTAAAATTGAAGCATAGAATGATGTTTGCTCTTTCGTAACTCAAAAACCAAGTGGATTCCCGCAAAACCAATTTTCGGTGGATCTCTACTCCATAAATTGAACATGCAAGCCAAATTTCAAGTCTAAATCTAACAGAAAAAGCAAAAGTTTTACTATAAATATCCCCGTAATCCCGTTGAGAGCCGTTTTCCAAAATTACCTCTCTTAGCGGATTTCAATTCAACAAAAGAAAAATGCAAACCAAATTTCATTATTATAGTCCTTGTAGCTCGAAAAAAGTAATTTTTTTTGTCAATACGTCCCAGTAACGCCCTGCAACCCCCCAGAACTTGATTTGCTTAAAATTTATTCTTAGTGGATCCCTATTCAACAAAAGAAACATGCTTAACAAATTTCAAGTATATGGCTCTAACAATTAAAAACAGGAATTTTTTTCTGTAACTCCTCTTGGCCCCTCGCAAACATCTTTGGGGGTCAATTTTCATTTTACTCTTTGTTAGAGGAACTCCATTTCATGAAAGGAACATGCCTACCAATTTTCAAGCAGGATGATCAAGTAGTTTAAAAATGGAAATATTTATCGATTACGCCTCTTAATCTCCCGAAATTAAACTTGGTAGTTGATATTCGCGAAACCCATTTTGTAGCGGTTCTCTACTTTACGAAAGGAATCTTTTTATCAAATTTCAAGACTGTACGTCTAAAAGTTTAAAAATGGGGATAATTGCCTATAACGCCATTTGAGCCCCCGCAACGCCACTTCTGGGTCTGTTTTCACAAAACCTCTTTTGTAGGGGAATTGCACTCTATGAAAGGAATCTGCTTAGCAAAATTTGAAGACCGTGCGTCCAATTAACTAAAAATGCAAAAAAAAAAATTATCAATAACGCCCCTTGAACCCCCGCAACACCACCTAGGGGTCGATTTTCACAAAACACATTTTGCAGTGTATTTCTATCCTATGAGAGGAATCTGCTAACCAAATTTCAAGACTGTGAGTCGAATAGTTTAAAAACAGAAATAATTGTTTATATCAGCACTTAACCCCCCGCAACACCCCTTGGGGGTCAATTTTCTCCAAACCCGTTTTGTAGCGGATATTTACTCCATGAAAGAAACATTCCTAACAATTTTCAAGCAGGTAGGTCAAATAGTTTAAAAACGGAAATATTTATCTCTTACGCCACTTATTCCCCTGCAACGCCACTTAGAGGTCTATTTTCACAAAACCTTCTTATAGCTGATCTCTACTCTATGAAAGAAATCTCTTTATCAAATATAAAGACTGTGCGTCTAATAGTTTAAAAATGGAAATAATTATCTATAACGCCCCTTAAGTCCCCTCAACGCCACTTGGGGGCAATTTTCACGAAACCCATTTTTAGCGTATCTCTACCCTATGAGAGGAATCTGCTTACTAAGTTTAAAGACTGTACGTCTAATAACTTAAAAATAGGAATTTATAACGCCCCTTAAACCCCCCGCCCCCGCAACACCCCTTAGGGGTCAATTTCCCCAAAACCCATTTTGTAGCGGATATTTACTCCAGGAAAGAAACTTACCAATTTTCAAGCAGGTAGGTGAAGTAGTTTAAAAACGGATATATTTATCTATTACGCCCCTTAATCCCTCGCAACGCCACTTAGAAGTCTGTTTTCACAAAACCCGTTTTGTAACTGATCATTATTCTACGAAAGTAATCTATATATCAAATTTAAAGACAGTGCGTCAAATAGTTTAAAAATGGAAATAATTATCTATAACGCCCCCTACGCCCCTGCAACACTACTTGGGGGTCGATTTTCAGCAAACTCATTTTGTAGCGGATTTCTACTCTCTGAAAGGAATCCGCTTACCCAATTTCAAGATTGTACATCAAGTAGTTTAAACATGGAAACAATTATTATTAAAGCCCTTAAACCCCCGTAACGCCCCTTGCGTTTCGAATTTCGGAAAATCCTTTCTTAGCTGATGTCTACTCTATCTCAAAGGAACATGTCTACCAAATTTCAAGTCTGTAGGTTGAATAGTTCCAGAGATTTCGTGATTAGTCAGTCAGTCAGTGAGTGAGTCGCTTTTCTCCTTTATATATATATATACTGTTACAGCATAGAAGAGAAAATAATGTATTTTATTCAGTAATAAAAAGGTGCAAATTTTTTTAAATTTAAAGCATTGAAAAGGAAAACGGGGGCTGTAACGCACGGTATAGTTCCAAGACCGAAATGTAGGTGCCGCCATTACAGTATTGTCTTGGGCCGGAAGTGTGACTGTACGAAACACTGCAGTACGGTCAGAGAGTTTGGATCTGGACAAGCGTGCGTTCCCCATTTTCGATGTCCAATCCTGGACTATGTAAACTTTATTTATTTTCACTTATTTTCTCTAAATGTTTGTCTTGTAATTGTCTGTTCTTTGTAACTGTGCTATCTTATGTCATTAAATATATTAATTTACCCCGAGATTCTATTAATTACTTTTGGTTACCCCAAGTAATGACGTAAGCGGCAGTTACAATTGGCGTTCAAACGTCGGCCCGAGCCCCAGCTCTCTCTCTCGCTTTTTTCCCCCACAGCCTTAGGGGTGGAAGTGTTTGTCATCCCGACAATAAGAGGATTCGCACCCTGTGAATGAATATTTTCATCCAGAAAACCTGTTAACAGATAAGTGTTGTTTATTCTAAATAATCATGCTCTGTTATTCTGTGTGTGTATAAGATTATTATTATTATTCGTAGTATATATTGTGTGTTACAGGAAAACAACATAATTGAATTTAAAGTTGATATTCATTTGTCAGTTTTCCTAATCTTTTGAAAACGAAATTTTCATTCTATCGGTTGATTTGATTAAAACTAATTGAAGGTTAATTATTTATGAGTGCATATTTTCTTCCTAATTAAGAATTTTATGCTAATAACACGTATATATGGTTTTGTTATCAAGAAATTATTGCAATTCTTATATTAATTTTTTTTTCTGTTCTTTTTATGCCTAACATAAAAATAATTCTTTTGAAAGTATATGATTGATTACGAAGTATTACTATATAACATTTGAAACCTTGTATGTTATTGATAAAGTGTTTACATTTCTGCTTTTATTTAAAATTTTTGGAAAATATATTTTCAAGTACTTCTACTAAGTGTAAACAAGTTTGTACTATTAATAACTTCAGTGAATGAATTAAATTATGAACGGTATTTCTATTTAAACGTATTTGAATTGTTTTTATTGATCCATTTCATGTTAACTGCTGAAACTCCTTTTGATTAATAATGAATATTATATAAATATTATTATTTTGGTTTTGATGTACTAAATTAGAAGATAGTTGATATTGAAGAATTTGTATTATTTTAATATCATTAATAATGATTTGTAAATTAATTATCACATTTTGAAATTAGAGAATTTTATTGTCATTCAGCTAGTGTACATTATAGTATAGAGTATTTTTTTTTATATGTAACAGAAATTTTCAGATTGTATTTCATAAGTATTGTTTGACTATAATATTTCCAGATCTCAGAATTAATAGTTTTGAATGAACTTTAATTCATTCACTTTAATTGAACATTAATTAGCTAAATTTGAAATAGACTAAAAAACGACAAAAAATGGCTTTATTAGGAAGGTCCAGAAAAGAGGATTTAAGGATGGTTGGCAACAGAATTGGGTCTGGCTCCGTCGGACAATCTCAAAATTATTGAACTAAAAGATCTCATAAACAAAAGTGATGGATATGATGAGGAATTCGTCAAAGATGTGCTCAACGTCATTGTAGAACGTACAACAACAGAAAAACAAAAAGTTATGGAACTGGAGGATAAATAGAAAGCTGTGGCTGTGGCCCAACAACAAGAAAGAGAATTCGAACTGGAAAAGTTGAGAATTCAACTTGAAATGCAGAAGCTGTCACAAGCACCTGTTGTAAGCCAACAGTTAGAAAACCCGAAGCTTGAGTTAAATAGAATTATTCCAAGATTCAACTCAAAGGAAGATGAAATGGGTCTATACTTGACAATTTTCGAACGTCAAGCGAAGTTCTTGAACATTCCTGAAAAAACTTGGACTGCATACCTGATTGGCTCATTGCCACCTGATATAGCTCAGCTCATCGCAAGAGAAGATGAAAATGATGCTCAAAACTATGAAAAGGTAAAAAGAATGCTTCTCAAAAGATTTCGAGTTACAGGGAATAAGTTTAGGCAGTACTTCTCCCAACAGAAGAAAAACTCGGATGCAACATGGCGAGACTTTTATTTCGAATTGAATTCTTATTTTGAAGGTTGGATCAAATAATTGAAGATAACCACGTTTGATCAACTTAAAAGTCTAATAGTTGCTGATCAAATAAAAAGAAAAACTCCAGCAAATATCAAAGAACACTTTCTGGATATTTGGGCGGATTTGAACGATCCTTTGGAATTGGCTGAGAAGTTGAACGCATATGACAGCCTAAGGCCTGTAATGAAAAATAATCCAACTCAGACTTTCAAGAAGAAAGAAGAATTCAGGAAACCCTTTCCAATAAAGAAAAGTCAACCTGTTGGAGGATACCATGATAACCACTCCCCAGGACCCTCTAGAACAGTGTCTAGATTCCCAAGTTCTAGAACTGAAGGAAGAAAGCCCATACAGTGTTACGGATGTGGGACTCCTGGAGTCGTCAAATCAAAGTGCCCTACCTGCACGAGAACAAATGAAATGGAAACAGAAATGAACTGTATGACGTTATTCAACTTGAACTCAGACTTGTATCCCTCAAGTGTGATTGTTCTCAAAATTTTTGGTGAAAAGATTGCTGTATGTGCTGATACTGGTGCTTCCCATACCATTGCAGGTGAGAAGCTATTTAAATTCCTACAAGAGCACGGTATCACCTTTACGAACAAGGAGATTTCCTTTATGATGGCTGATGGAATTCGGCAGACCATTACAGCCGAGAACTGTCGTCGACCTGTATATTGAAGGCAAAGTTATTCCAACAGAATTTCTAGTATTACCTGAAGCAAAAGGGAATAAGACTTTGTTAGTACTGGATTTCTTCAATGCAGCTGGAATCGTTCTTGACGTCCAGGGTAGAAAATGGCATTTTTCCGAAAATCCTCGGAAACAGTACATATTCTTCAAGAAGACTTTAAAAGATTTGAACATCAGTGCGTTCGACCTTCGAGAGGATGAGGCTAAACATCTATCTCGAGAACAGGCAAGAAAACTCAATAAACTCCTGGACAAAAATGAGACATGCTTCCAACCAGAGGGAGAGCCCACACCATTTATCGAGCACCGTATTGACACGGGTGATCACCCCCCAATAGCAGCGTCTCCCTACAGGATGAATCCTATCAAGAAAGGGATTTTGAAGGAAGAGATCGAAGAACTGCTTAAGCAAAATATAATTGAAGAATGCGAGTCTCCCTACGCCGCACCTGTGGTACTTGTTCCTAACCCAAATGGGAAAGTACGTCTCTGTATCGACTACAGGAAGTTGAACTCTGTTACGAAAGTGGATACCTATCCCTTACCACGAATGGATGATCCATTGAATGAAGCTACACCGACATCCTACATGTCAACAATTGATTTGCAATCAGGTTACCATCAAGTAAAGGTTGCTGATGTTGACCAGGACAAAACTGCTTTCATTTGTCTTTTTGGAACTTACCGTTATTTACGTATGCCCTTCAGCCTACGGAATGCTCCGGCCACCTTTCAAAGATTAATTGACAAGTTTCGAAGTGGCTTGAAAAATGTTTTCGCGCTTTCTTATCTAGATGACATCATTTTCCTTTCAGAAACATTTGACAAACATCTGGAAGATCTCGAAAAAGTTTTTGAAAGACTCTCTATCTTTAAACTTCATGCAAACCGAGATAAATGTCGCTTTGCCTGTGACCGTGTAAAATATCTGGGATTCTGGATAACGAAGGATGGAATTGAAGCTGACCAAGAGAAGATCTCTGCTATTCAAAAAATTCCAGCCCCTACCAATGTGAAAGAAATCCAATCTTTACTACAAACCTGCTCTTGGTTTCGTCGATATGTCCCTAACTTTGCTGACATAGCACGCCCGCTTAGTAGCCTCACTAAGAAGAAAGTGGAGTGGCACTGGGGTCCTGAGCAACAAGAATCCTTTGAGACGTTGAAGATGCGCCTAATGACTTCTCCTATACTGAAGCAAGCTGACGGATCAAAACCTTTCACCATCCGCACCGACGCAAGTAATTATGCCTTGGGAGCAGTCCTTCTCCAAGGAAGTGGCGCCGATGAACATGTCATCGAATATGCAAGTCGTCTGATGATCCCAGCAGAGCGAAACTACTCTACAACTGAGCGGGAAGCCTTGGAGGTAGTGTGGGTTTTAGAGAAGTTTAGAGGATTCGTAGAAAATCAGCAAATCTTCCTCGCGTCAGATCATCAACCTCTTAAATGGCTGTTAAGTATAAAGTCACCTTCTGGCCGTCTGGCAAGATGGGCCTTGAAAATTCAATCCTTCAACCTGAAGATTGATTATACCCCAGGAAAAGCTAACGTAGTAGCTGACATGCTGTCAAGACCATCGTACACTAAAGGCGCAGCCTCTGATGTGTGTGCCATCACTGTTGACATGCCATCCAGGAAGTCCAGTGATATTCGAAAGGGACAGCTAGAGGACGAAGAACTGAGGAAAATTATTGACTGCTTTGAGAGCATGGACAAAGATGAAAACTTTGCCAACTACACCGGTCCGCGCGTGGATACTTAATGAACCAGGGTATCTTATATAGGTATTCACCTGAGAGTGAAGAAGAAGCTCAACTTGTAGTTCCTACACAAGAACGAGAAAGAATCCTTCAAGAGTACCACGATGCCCCGACAGCCGGTCATTATGGTGTAGAGAACACTTACAAAAAGATTTCATCCAGATATTATTTTCGAGGTATGAAAAAGTTCATCTCAGATTACATCAAGACTTGTCCTGAATGTAATCGCTATAAACCAAAAACCAGCAGGACTCTTGAGAACACCCGCCTACGCCCAAAGGTTCGAGACGCTGGCCATCAATCTCTTTGGCCCTCTTCCGGAAACTCCCACTGGCAAGAAGTGGATCTTTATTGTTGAAGATACAAGTACCAAATGGGTAGAACTCTTTGCTCTTGCTAAAGCCACTGCTGAAAATTGTGCCAAAACACTAATTGAAGAAGTATTCCTAAGATATGGTCTTCCACGAAGACTAATAAGTGACAACGGGCCACAGTTCATAAGTGCTGTCATGCAGCTAACTTGTGGACTTGCTAGATATTACGCAAGACCTCATCCCCGTCTACCACTCGCAAGCGAACCCATCGGAACGTAAAAATCGTGACTTGAAGCCTAGACTAGCGATTCTGGTGGGGGAGGAGCATTCGGCCTGGGAGGATAAGTTACCTCTAATTCGTTTCGCAATGAATACTTCAGTATGCGACACTACAGGGCACACGGCTGCGTACTTACAATTTGGAAGACAGTTGAGAACATTGGACGATATCAGGCATGATATTCAACAAGTTATTGATAATGATAACTTTGTACCGGAAATCACTCCGTACCTCAAACGGTTTGCCGATTCCATCTTGGATGTCAAAGATAGAGTTGAGCAGAAACAGGATTATCAAAAGGAAAACTTCGATCGACGACAACGAAGAAAACATTATAAACCTGGTGACAAAGTTTGGGTGACCATTCATCCCATAAGCCGTAACAACAGCAGTAGGAAATTCATGCCCAAGAGAGAAGGTCCTTACCTCATCCTCACCTTGAGATCACCTGTAACATATGAGATTGCCGACCCAGCCAACCCTGACCAAGTAATTGGAACTTATATTTCTGCCTTAAAGGACTACCAAGAGCCTGAAATGGAAAGGAACACTGGATTTGTGGCTCCTCTAAGGAAAAGAGGACGCCCAAAAAAAAGAGTACCTCCTGTTTCCGAGCCGAGACGTCAACGGAACCAGAGGTCTGTAACGCACGGTATAGTTCCAAGACCGAAATGTAGGTGCCGCCATTACAGTATTGTCTTGGACCGGAAGTGTGACTGTACGAAACACTGTAGTACGGTCAGAGAGAGTTTGGATCTGGACAAGCGTGCGTTCCCCATTTTCGATGTCCAATCCTGGACTATGTAAACTTTACTTATTTTCACTTATTTTCTCTAAATGTTTGTCTTGTAATTGTCTAAGTGTCTGTTCTTTGTAACTGTGCTATCTTATGTCATTAAATATATTAATTTACCCCGAGATTCTATTAATTACTTTTGGTTACCCCAAGTAATGACGTAAGCGGCAGTTACAGGGCTAATTACTAATAAAATGAATAAATTGGATTTTTTTAATTGCACATCCCCCCCCCCACTTAGTATTTATATATAACCAAATATTGGATGAGATTCGGGTATTATTGAATACCCCACATTTACACTTCTAAAAATAACTTTACTAGAATTTGATAAAATCCACCATATGGGTAGAGGTGTGGATTTCATTTTCTTGGAAAAGTTGGGGTGTACGTGGAATGATTTTTTTTCAGTCTCTTTGCCATACCTAGGATGTTGGAGTTCAAGACCGATTTTAAATGATGCCGAAATATGGAAGTAATTATGTGAAGTGAGATAACCATGTGCATGTGAAGTAATAAATATTAGACGTAATTGTAAAGATGTAAAACAAATTTTGAAATATGTGGTTGATTTTTGATAAATAATCTCCAAAACCATCATGAATATATACTATTAGCGATTGTAAGGAATTATCATTAGTCTAAAAGCATACTATTTATTTTAATGTTGTTAATTCTTTTTTAAAAAATTGATAAGTGGTGGGTATTATGGATTTGTCGAATAATATGGAACAGGTGGTTTAAGCCATTGGAAAACTAATGAAGACTTCATAAAATGTAATTGTCCTTAACTATAAAAGCCATAGTTTTTGAGAACACGTGAAAGTCATTTTTGTTTAGAGTCTATTTACAAAAGTCACAAATATAATCTTTCTCTGCTCTAGTGCAGTCAAAGTGAGCTCACAGTATTTCATAATGCCCGACACACCATCTTGGAAAATGAACCATTGAATTGAAAGACAAAACATTGTCAGCTAAGAAATGACCACAGTATTACACAAACTACAATTCTTTTAGTGTATCTTAACTTTAATGTTCAAGTCACATATGTTCTAGTAGGTTAAAATATTTTAAAACTTACCTGCAAAAACTTTTGAAAATCACAAAACACCATTTTGTTCTGTAGCGAGTGATATGGCAACAAGCGGTCAACTTTCACTGCAATGTATTATGGGAGTCTTTTTTCAGTAGTTCCAGGTTTTCCCACGCATTAGCAGCTAAAAACAGAGCCAAAACTTCGGTATCCCGTATTGCCCAACTCGCATCTGCATACATAACAGATATAAAGTTCAATATAATATATATTTACACACCTTATGTAACTTATAAAGTAAGATTTTATAATAAACTAGCCATTTCCCATTCATATCAACACGTTTTTCATTAAATTATATGACTTTATTGTTTTAAGTTATTTTTATGTGTCTTATTATATATATTGTGACGCATCGGATACGAAAATACACAGTCAGGTGAGAGATATATATACAAATTTAATTAGATAAAAATCTAACACACCACCTTAATCTACAGTCCACGTTTCTTCTCTCACTTCCAGCCGGGACCCTCTCGGAACCGGTCTCTCCGCATGTCCTTCTTGAGGGGTTTTTTCTCGGAACGGAGGGGAAATGGATTTCAGGGAAAACATGCCCCCCCCCCTTACAATAAGGCAGTCAGTATCAGCTTTTGGTCTCTGACGTCATCAATGGGTTTGATTTCTGAAGTAACTGGACATAGTCATAATATTCGCTACAATATATTAAGCTTTTTTACTGTTTTAAAAATCAAAGATTAAGGATTTCACCTTTTGATTTAAAAAAGGAGAGAAATTTCGAAAGCGGAAGTATATTTATTTTTTACACCTGCCTCCTCCCTTTAAATCGATTTACGCGGGTCCCATTTTTATAACGGAAGTTAAATTTCCAAAACCAAATAATCACCAATTTTCAAGCCTTCAGATTTAATAACACAAAAATTGGAATTCTTTAAATTATAGTGCCCCCGAAACCCTGGACAATCTCCCTACCTACCTGGGATTCGATTTCACGAAAACTCACTCTCAACAGATCTCAACTCATGAGACGAATTATGTTTTTTTTAAAGAAATTTCAAGTCTATTTGCCTAACAGTTCAAAAAACGGATTCATTTTTTTTTATCTATAACACCCCTGAACTACCCTCTTAGGAGTAGAATTTCACATAAACTGTTCTTAACAAATATCTATTTAACAAAAGAAACATGCCAGGCAAGTTTAAAACCTGTAAATATAATAATTTTGGAGATATCGTGAAGCATGACTACGTTAATGAATGAGTCACTTTTCTTCTTTGTATACAATAGGGTCAAATAGTTCTCAAAAAACGTCAATAACAAATTATTAAAAAATAGAACAATATTAATTTAATCTTATTGACCTTCAGAGCACTGCACTTTTGCATCCATACACTTGTTCCAGGGCTCATATTCAAAACACTCCTGGAATCCATTTTTGAAACGTCCTTCAGTTGCTTCGTCGCATTTTAGATCATCTATTTATTTATTTATCCAACGTCTGTGCTTGGCTTCTTGACCATTTGATTCCGAGCCTTCCAGTACTGACTGACGATGTCGTCAGTTGGGTATTCATCGAGTTCAGTGCATTGAAATAGGTGATTGCCATCCATCCCGGCATGGTCGCAGAGCAGGTGCGCCTCGTCAGTAGCCAGGCCAAGCCAGTGGAGGTATACTCCCAAAAAGTCATGTCTGGTGGTTAGGCAAAAGAGGGCAACAAACTCAGCTCTCCCCAGGTGCCTCAGAATAGGACCCACAATGGCCAGGGTTTCCCATGGCTTTCCAAGGTTCTTGATTTTTGAGGTCACTGTAGTACATTTGTCACTGTATGCGGATGCAATGATCCTTGCTCTTATGAGGTCAAAGCTGAATCTGGTTGAGACGACTCGGCTCTCTGCTTGGTTTTTTGGTCGTCTCTTTCATTGCCGGAGATCCCAACCTGACTTGGTATCCACTGTAGAGCCACAGTCCAGTCATATGAAATGAGCTCCGTAATTTTAGTTCGGCACTGAATTGTGTTAAGGCAGTTGGTGTGTTATTGCTTAAGGCTGAAGTCGATGCTTGGGAGTCGATGAAGAAGACAACTTTTGTGGCGGATCTATACGCGTCTATTACTAACCCCTTGGGGGACTTCTGGGGAAACATTTTTATCAACCAACTTTCACCGAAGGTAAGAAAACTTGCTTATGCAAATTAAATTTAATATATAAATTCTATATTTACGAGTTTTGAGAGTTAGTTGGGGAGTGGAGGATCGTGAGTTTATTGAGTGTAAATCTAAGTTTATAAAAATATCAATTGAAGAATTCCAAGAGAGAATCACTCGGAAGTGATCGAATCCAGTTAAATATCAGCGTTGAAGACCTCAACAGTAGGACGACTTCACAAGAGTACAGGTATCGTGAACCTTATGCAAATAGAAGTTAAAGAATAACTTATTACAGCGCGGCGGAGTTGAAATTGAACTTGTATGGGTTATTGTGGAATCAGTTGAGGGTCCGTAATATTATCCCCAGATTAACGGGTCTCAAATTCGCGCTCTGAATACTGATCAACATTCTTAATTGAATTATTACTGTGCTTGCTTGATATTTTGTGACAATAAAATAATCAGAGTGGATCATGTCGACTGATTGTTCAGTTCTTCCCACACATCTAGCCGGGTCCGAGAGTAGACAAGGGGTGTTAGAGGGAAGCAGGAACAGACACTCATTACACTTTTGCAGGAACTAGGCCAGCACCTAATAATTGTGTGGTAGCTTCATAGACAGTCGAGACCTCACCATCGTAATTAGTGGCGCTTTTTCTCGCGACCAATGAGTCCTCAAGCAACTGGCGGAGCCACCCCGCGCCGGCTCCGTTTGTTTTTGGTAGGTATGAACCATCATAGATACGAAGTATAGATATGGAACCACTTGTTCATGGGATATCTTTGTTTGATGGTTTCCAAAACGCAGGATTTTAGTTTGTCAGGAATGGCCTGTGCCTTATTTGATGTCACGTCAATTAGGTTGAGCCGTTGAGATGGAAGGGTAGTTGGGACTGTCTTCAAAACGATGTCCCTTCAGTTTCATTTTCAGCCATGGTAACGGGTAAAAGTCCTCTGGGGCTGGAATCGTTCCCATGTGCTCTTTTCAGCGTTTCGAGTGTCTCGGAAGTTTATTTTTTGAACAATACACAGAATTTGATGTTCGCACGCTGCTCCAATTCAGCGAATGAAAAATTCGCTTTGTCAGAAATGATCTGCAGTTGACTAAGAAATGAATTCCAGACGGCTGTGTGTTTTCCTTATTAGTGCTGTCAACCCCTCGAAACAGATATTTCCCCTCCAAAAAACACCTGCATGTATGTAGGAGACAATTCTGGGAACTTTTTGGAATCTATAGTAGTATTAACAGATACGACCTTTATATAATACCAAGTTTTAAGTGCAAATTTTTGCTTTATCACAAAGGAAAACAAGCATAAATTTTAAAAGTCTGTTTTAAAACCTTCACCAATAACAGATAAATATCTTAGGAATTTTTATAAAACTTGAAAAGACTTAAATTCAGTCATATCAAGACATATAAATAAATCATAAATCTCTTAATGGCAAAAGAAATTTTTTTATTTTTCTACAACAAAAAGATAGTGGAGTACACTAGCTTCCTTACATTATTTCCCCCAATATTTCAATTCCAGTCTTATAAAAGTAAGCAGTTAACCGACAAAAATAAAAAATAATAATCGATACTAAAAGAGAGGGGGAAATTTCATTCTGTTTCTTCACATATAAAAATCATTTCAATCCATGCAGAGTTAAAAACAACAAAGCCAACAATGCCTTCCAATAAAAGAAGAAGGAAAACAACAAATAACAGAAATGGAAGAATTAGAAGTGATGCCATCCGCAAGAAAATAAAATTGAAGTCAGCGAAGTAAATAAGTTGGGAGGCCGGGCGAGTGTGAGGAAATTGTTGTCGGCACTCATCACCCAATCATGGTGGAGATCCTCAAAAATCTATAACAAACGAAAGAGACCATTCTCAGAGAATTAATAAAAAAAGAAGGAAGAAATCTGAAGAGCAGGTGAAAAGGCTCTTGGCGGGAAAATAAGAAAACGACCCTATTGCTTGAAAGCGCAAGCGATCCTTAGAGCAGACGATATTTTTATAAATACATATTTGTTCCATTCTTCTCTGTCCACTCCAAAAGGAAATCATAATAACAATAAAGAATCCTTGTCGTGAAATATATCGTTCCATTCAATTGAATATGCCAAAAGGATGAAAATGGTAAAGTTCCACAAGATCCTGTCACCGGAGCGCCATCTTTGGGAAGCCTTATTTTTTGTCGAGTTCTGTAAACATTTGATTTGGAATTTTTAAAAGATAACGTTTGATAGAGAGAGAGAAATGCGTTTAAGCGAACAAATATTACTTTTTAGGTATTTTTGTTGGAGCTGTGTAATTTGTTTTAGTATGTAATAGAGAAGAACTAATTAACTGCGATAAAAAGATTACAATATTTATCTATGATAAATATTGTAAGTTAATATTAGTTTTCTGTCATGTTTAGATATATATGAATATACTACAAAAAGTTGGAATTTATTTATTTTACATTTTGGTTTAAGGATGATTCGATTTCAAAAATAAAAATTAAATAGGAACGCAGCAAAAATAATTCCCTGCGACTATTTGATATGTTATATGGAAGTCTACTAGACAAATTGTTTTATTGCTATTATTTTAATTAGAGTTAAATATCTATATTCATAACAGTTTCATTACATCCGGTTAATTGATCGTAAAACTAACCGAAAACAATACAGGGTGGAGCAAATAAAAGTGGTCCGGACGAGTGGATATGATAAATGTGACGCGCACATTATCAAAAACAGGCAAATCTTAGTGAGGGCTGTGTAAGTGTGATTTGATCAGTAGCAATCTATTTGTGGCAACATTAACTGAGGAGGAAAAGACCTATACTTAAGTTACTTCCAACAGCCCATACATCCCTCCAAGTTATGTGAATCACATTTACACAATCTTTATTCCAGACAGAGTTGTTAGCAGAAGTAAGTCTGTTCTCGGCCCTAGCTAGCCACCCATTTCAGCTGATTTGTCAATGTGCGATTGCTTTTTGTTTGGTAACCTCAAGTCTAAGGTGTATCGCAACAACCCTCAGAGTCCTCAAGCACTGCAGCAAAACATTTCTGACGAGATTGCTGAGATTTCAGCAATACAACTTCGATCAGCCTATCTGCTGTTCGAGATTAATTATAAACCGTGCACATTATCCAGATAAGTGTTAATTTTTGTATATAATTTTATGTATGACAAGCCTAAGGGGTCACTGGTAATTATTAAACTTGTTCTTTTAGTGTTGAAGTAATTATGAAATACATTGAGCAGTACCGATATTATTTATAAGTTTAATATATCACAGTGTAAATGTGTATTTTATTTTTTATTATCTGAGAATGTATTTTGTTTGTTTACTTTCAGTAAAATACTTTTTTTTATTATCTTTTGTTTTCGACTTTTCAATAAGCTCCCCCCCCCGTAGAGATATCAAGCCCACCTAGGGGGGGGGTGCGCCCCACAGTTTGAGAGCTGGGTTAACACGTTCCTGCGAATACTATACAAATGCTTTTGAATACAATTAAAAGCAAAATGCTGTAGGAACATGGACATCAATAAGTTAAAAGTAACACCTATAGTCATACTCAGCATCATGAAATACCCAGTAGGGCTAGTAAGCATGTACTAAGTGCGAAAAAAATGTAGCAGTTGCATGTATTACTGGGAACAAAAACCTTTTCCGAGGTTAAGAAACATCCCAACCCCTGTACAAACCTCTCAACACTTACGCAAACACAGTTCGAACGAAAACAGGAGGCCAGGACATTATGGTTAAATTAAATTTATTGACCCGTGCATAAATACGACAGAATATTTAACCCACTCTGCGCGATAAGCATCTGAGAAAGAAAGAAAGGGGGGCGGGCGTTTTCAATCAACGGGAAATTGTCTCAACGGCGAAAAATGGCTTTTTAAAAAGATCGAAGGCCCGTGTTTGATATTTATTATTTATTTCCCACACACACATATCACGTCATTAGTCACGGTACCCTCGCAAAGTAATGAAAATCCCGGGTGCTGTGTTTAATCATCAGGAGAGTCTCGTGTTCCCGATTCAACCTTCCGAGAAATCGATGGGGATATCTCGACCGGTGATGGACAGGTCCGGGTCCCCTGAGATCCTGGATCATACAATTGGCTTCCATTTGTGGCCACGGCAGTTTTTTGACCCTTGCTGATCCTTGTGCAAAGTTCTATTATGCCTTTCATGCACTGAATTATTAAACAAATAATGCACTAGAGAGAAATAACTACAAATATTTTAGATAAACCTCACAAAACTATAATTATTGAACAAAAGCTGTGGTACATAATAACCTTTTTTTCAAATAAAGGGTGTCCGAAATTTTAAAATATTTACCACCACACTTCAAGCACAATGATAGTTCTGGAAACATGATTTTTTTCTTCCCTAAGGCACAATGAATTATTGTAATATTGCTTTATTTAGTTGCATAATATATGTACTTGCCTAATTAGTATCAAATATAACAAGAATCCCTTTTATTTACACCTAAAAATACACAACACAGTCACTTCCAAAAAATACCACTCAACAGACTCACAGTTAATCAAAGAATGAACTACTGCATAAATTCATTGCATACAATTTGCTTCTGACATCTGTTAGAAACTTGGGTAACTGCTAGGAGTTGACCTCCGATTATTCAGGGAATGTACCATCTAGCATCAGTTTCTGAAGCATTCAAACAAGTGGTATATTTTATATACCACCCGTAATAAACGAATAAGAATTACAATATGTACCACCAAACATGAAAGAATTAATTAGTGTCGAGTGGTTTACATTGTAATCTAATCTCATCACTGTTGAAAATATTCTAAACTTTTCTACTGAATGGTAGATGGGAGTCGGATATTATGGAATGTCATTTACATTTCTAAATATAACTTTACTGGTCAGTAGCGCACACAAGGATGGGGGGATCCCCGGTTCTGGACTCCCTCCCCATAGCCCCTGAATTTTTTTCAATTGATGATATTCTTTTACATATAAAACACAAAATTTTATTAAGTATTTGTAATTAACAATTTATTTTATTAAATAATGCTAAATATTAATTCAATAATTTATTTTTACTGTTTCTTGTTCCCAAAATCGACAAAATCAAAAGAATGGTGAACTTTTGACCCACCCCTTTCTCCTTAAAAAATCTTGGTGTGCGCTGCTGTTACTGGTTTTGGATAAAAATCTTCGAAATCATCACGGATATATATACTATAAACGAGTGTAAAAAAATACCACTTGTCAAATTGTCAAAAGAAATAATATTTATTTTGCAGCTATAAAAGTTTATTTTAAAGAAAATTATAAATGGAAGGTAAATATGGAACAGTCGTCTAATATGAAATAGATGGTTTAAACCATTAGAAATCTAACAGACTCCATAAAACAGCGTTTCTCAAACTGTGGGGCGTGCCCCCCTAAAGAGTCGTGATAACTCTACGAGGGGGGCGCGAGCATATCGAAAACAAGATTTTTTTTAAAAAAAATTATTAATTTACTGAAAGTAAACAAAATATATTCTGACATAATAAGAAATAAAATTAACATGTGTACAGATGTAATACACTTATAAATGTATCAGTACTGTACAGATTATTTTATAATAATTAAGAACAAGTTTTTTAATAATTTGTGAAGTTACGGGCTTGTGTCATACATAACATTACACTAAAAAGTTAATAATTATCTTGATAATTTGTACGATTTATATAATTAATTGCCGAGTAAAAGTTACGTGATTCGCTTCCCAATGCCACCATTTTCCACGTAGACGAGCGTATGTGATGTATTGGGGGAAGGGGAATAATTAAGGAAATCCTTTGAATCCTTCGCAAACACTGTCAAGATCATCCTTTTATTGCAAAGCCTTCGGAATAATTTTATGGATAGCAGTGCGCAGAAAAGATCGTATTCCGGAAAGGTGTATATATACGTCCGGGGCAATTAATGGTTTGGCTGAGCGAAACGTTTATATACGCGGTGGCACAAGATAAAATCGTTGTATAGTACTGTAGCTCTAGTACCAAAGTAATTCAATACATTGTTATTTGTAGGGAGGGGGGAGCGATGAAAATTATGGTTAAATATTGGGTCATAAATATTGAAAGTTTGAGAAGCACTGCCATAAAACTTAGTTATTTTTAGCTATAAAAGTCATATTTTTAAGAATACGTGAAAGTCACTTCTGTTTTGAGTTTATTTGCAAATATCACAAATATAATATTCTTTTTCTACTCCAGTATTTAAAAGTGAGCTCAGCTCCAGTTTTCAAAGTAAAAACAGCCGAAGCAGTTAATCCAAATTTCCCCTCGTTAACCGTCGGAAAATTATCCGTTAAACAAGATCTTCAGTTTTTTTATAGATGGATATTTAAATGAAACGATTCATTGCTGCTAGTACTGGAGGATGGAAAACCTACTATTCCGTAATACCCAACACGCCATCTTGGAAAATGAACCTTTAAACTGAAGGCAAGACACATCACAAGAAAATGGAATTTTTTAGTAGCAAAGCATTTTTAGTTAAAAATATCACCGGTAGAGGTCTCTGGCAATCCGAAACACATTGGACATGACAACTGTACTCTCCATTCGTTTATTCTTGCAATAGCAATTGTTCAACGTGACGTCCAGAATATTGTTCGACACAACTAAAACGGCTCACAATATCCATTACTGCTGAATGCAATAGAACGGAATGAATCACTACAGATAGAATCTTTGAATTTAGCCAATGTTGATGGGGGATGAACTGTAAACAAGGGATTTCAAATAACCCTACAACAAGAACTGAACCTGTATGAGTTAAGCTGGACCTGGTTGGCCATGCGATCTTGCAGCTTCGACCAATTATTCTGTTCTCACCAAAGACAGTTAACAGGAATCGTTTTACTGGATCGACATAGTGTGGACGTGCACCATTTTGCATGAAGCTTGATAGCACATATCTTAGAACCACATTTCTTTACCATCATTTCTTCCTTTTTTTTATGAATTTTTAAACGAACTTTTGACTTGCACGGTATATGCTGCCGCAAAGATGTTGCATAAAGCCTTTTAACTTACAAAATGCAGTATAAATAATCGGAAACAGCTGTAGCAATCGGCCATCCATGCGGTATGTCCTCTATAACTCGGGGGATTTCTTCTATTCAACTAAATTGGTATTTTAAGTTAAAGCAAAGTCTCTATGCAAGTTTGAGCGTCACCACCGAATAGAATATAAATAGTCAGAGAAATAGATCATTTATAGATCGTTATAGAGAAGAGTAACTGTTAGTTGACGACACTGGCAAATTAATGCGTGACAGAGCCACTTTTACGACACCGTATTCCGGAGGATTTCACTTTGTCAAGTCCGAAGGACGGCGACTCATTTCAGATAAGCACCAAATTATTCTAACTCTCTAGCTTATCTTTTCTGCCTATCGCATAATTATTTCTAGCATTTAACTTAGTAAACATTACTAAAAATACTTTTTGTAATGAGTACAAGTACGAATCAATGGCTTTTCCATCCATGCTGCTTTCGGATTCCCCTCAAGAATCAAACTGATGAATATGATCTTCACCTTAGCCAACGTGAGGAGGGGCTGCGACACAGTGTACTATAAATGTTATAAACAGAAGCTCCCACAGATTTATTGAATCAATTAAAATTGCTCAAATCATATCAGGTTGGACGCCAGTTCACAGATCAGTGGCATTCACAAGGGTGGAGCTGGGGGCTCAACCCTTTATAGACCAAACGATTTAATTCTTACCATAGAGATTACCCCTCTGTGATTTCGTCTACCTGCTTTTTGAAATGTAACCTCTCTGAGAGGTCTGTATATGCTAATAATGCGGGATATTACTTAATCCAAAAAGAAATTTCTCAGGTATATTTTCCTGAAGAAGCATTCTTTGCCAAAGTTGATGAGGGAGAATTACACTGTGCATACATTAAAAATTGTGATGATTATAAGATAATAATACCATTCTGAAAATTTATTCATAAAAAAACACAGTATTCTAATCGTGGCATAAGCAATGGCATCTTAAGGTTTCTTGAAGTTCTGGAGGTACGTTGTCAAATAGTCGTAGAAATAAATGTGTGCAATTCACTATCTCGCAAACCAGCTCGACTTGTGACGGATCTATACGCTGTTCTACTAATCCCTTCATGACACTTTTAGAAAAATATTTATTTCAACCACCTTTCGCCGAGTAAGAAAGCGTGATTATTCAAATGAAGTATATTAAATAAATTTTGTTTTCGCGAGTTTGAGGACTTGGCAAGTTGGAATTAGCGAAGATTTGAAAAAGAGTTGGCAAGTTGGAGTGAGCAAAGAGTTGGCAAGCTGGAGTGAGCAAAGAGTTGGCAAATGAGTTGACGAGTTAGTTTATTAGTTGAAGATTGAAGGATCGTGGAATTATTAAGAGATTTTGGAGTTCCTCCATGAAAAGGATTACTGAGAGTGGATCCAACGACAGTGATTAAATCCAGATAAAGATCTCCTGCAAGATTCAAGTGTAGGATCTGCTTCATAAAAGTACAGGTATCGTGAGCCTTGTTTAATTAGTGAGTGAGTGAGTGATTTTAGGGTTTATTGGCGCAAGAGCCGATTTCGGCTATACTGCGCCAAACATTTGTTTTAATATCTGTGGTCTAGACGTAAAGAGAAAGAAAGAATGAATTGAATGACAAGAAAGAGGGTCGAAAATAAAGAAGGATCACTAGGGTACCCCGGGTTCGTGAAGCCCGTGTTTACCAAAGACAGTAAACCCCGTGGGAAAAGGAAAGATCACTAGGGCACTTCGGGATTGTGACATCCGTACTCACCTAAAGAAGGTGAGCCCCCTGAGGGTCCTTGTTTAATTAGAAGTTATCTTATTAGTGTGCGACATAGTTTATATTGAGCGTGTTTAAGCTATCGTGGATTCATTTGAGGGTCCGTAGTATTATCCCCATGTTATTCAATCTCACCTCCGCACTCTACTATCTGATCAGTTATCTTAATTAGATTGTTATTGTGTCTGATTGCTATTTTGGTAACAATAAAATAGTTAATGTGAAATCATGTGTTTTGATTATTCAGTTTCTCCCACACACCTAGCCGGGTCTGCGGGTAGACAAAGGGTTTCAGAATGGAAGCAGGAACCATCCGGCATTACATACTGACTCTCAACTTTCGACTAAAAGATGGTAAGCCTATGCCTAGAGATGAATAGCATAAAAATTCAGTTTGGCCACTGTTGCGAGTTGGCATATAATTCGATATTCCCAGTTTTTAGGTAAATATGTCCCGGAATAACATTAGACGATTAAAATTTTTCATGTCATAATCTTATTAAGGCTGAGTCAAGAACGAGCCGAGCCCTAACCTCGAGGACTTGGGCTTGGGCCCAGTGTATCCATTTCTTAAAATGTCCGTGTACAAATTGTACACGTATAAATTTCTGGAGTTATACTGTACAGAATTTAGAAAGTTGGATTCAATGTTGCTATCGAAAGTTTAAATCTTGTTCTTCGGCTTTCGGAACCCTTAACGACAAAAAAATTAAAAACACTCTTCAGTTCCAAGAAATTAATTTTGTCTTTCATGGCATTGTTGCCGTTAAACTCACAATTGCAGAACCATAACAGCGCAGAGGACTAAATCGAAATTCATACGAATCAATCATGGGGTTGAAAAAAACAAAGTCGCTTCAAGGTTACTAATGAGAGACAGGTTGTCAGCTGCTGGGTGAAAACAATGGGCGTCACGTGCTTGCGACTGACATTAATCTAACGCGTTAATTAACCATTTCGTTCTGTTTTTCAATTTCGCAGCCCTTGCCCGAGCGCTTTCTTTGTTTTTTAATTATGAGAAACCTTCAGGGAATCGACTCTCATATGAAATTAAAACTTTTTAATTTAAGAACTTTCGCAAATTTGTATACGTTACGAAAAAAATAAACTTGATTTAATTCAGTACAACAATTTACAGTAAAATCCGGCATATAAAACGCACGTTTAACACAAAAAATAAGATTGAAATGTGCGGGTGAGCGTTATACGCTGGTTATATAAAAATGATAGCTTCAAAAATAAAATAAAAAATTAGAATTTTAAAAAATTAGACTTTTTTATACATCGGAATACCGTTTATTTTAAAGAAATGGCATACTTAATGAACTTACAAGGTCGTATTTTTAGAAGTATAGTAATTTTTTCAAAATCCTGAGGTAATACCTCGAATATATAAATTATAGTTTTCAGAAACTGAAAAAAAAGGCTTGTATAGTATATCGAACTAAAAAGTAAAAAAATATTTATTAATATAAGAATAAAAAGAAAATTAATGCCATTGTGGAAAAAGCGTGGGGTGCTCAATATCAATTGTAATTTCTTTCTAGTTCCATTTCGAAATGCAGAGTTAATGTAAAAATGTAGTACAAAGCGCTCCACGCTTTTACCACAAGACATTAGTTTGCTTTTTAATTATTTTATTCTTAAATAAAGAATTATTTTTCATCTTTTAGTTCGATCTACAAAAAAAGCGTGTTTTTTTTTTTAGTTTTTTAAACTATTACTTATTTATTGATGAATTAATCCTAAATGGATCATTTTTTTTAGAATCTGGAATACCCAATGGGCATCCTATCAGTGCGTCGATATGGCCTGGTTTGCAAAATGTAGGATCAGCCAACTGAAGAAATCTAGAAGAGCTAAGTTTGTTGCTAATGCCACCTGATCGACAGAAACATCAGATCAAGGTCCACGAAATTCATCGTGGCTAAAGGCTAGAATTTTACGCCTGTCGTTAGCCTTAGCTTTGAGCCCCATTAAGGGGACAGCATGATTTTGCTCGGCACAACATGATAGATGGTGACACCATTCGGACCCACTGATTTAACGAGCATGTTCTCCGTGTGTACTCGGAGGATATTTAGTGGCATCGGTCATTGAACCCAGACCTTCCGGTCTGGAGACCGATGCTCTAACCACTAGACTACCCACGGCATTAGAGCTAAGTTGGAAGTATTTAATGCGGAAGAAGGTGTACACACGCAGTCAATATTTTTCACTAAAAAAGATCACAGTTTGTATTAACCAACAGCGTTTTAGCTTTAGGGTTGTTAATATCTTTTAGTCACCAAATCTGAGAATGGGAAATCGTAAATCCTGATGATTTTGATCAAAACAATAAAACAAAATTATTAAATGATTGTATTGTCATCGGTCCTTGATAGATGTGCAAAATTTCGAATTAATCTGACTCTTTTAAAGTGGGTAAGAATCGAGTTCAAAGATTCTGTTACATACAGGTTTATGAACAAGTTTCCAATTTTGATGTGTTCTTTGCTATTCATTTTTGAAATAACCTTCAGGATAGGAGATATTTTAATGTTTACAAAAACTAGAGCACTGTATCTTAGTTATATGAAATTGCTTAAAAAAACAGTGATTATATTTACATAAGGAACTGTGTAAATTTAGCAATAAAACAACCGCACACAAGAATTTTTCAAGAGGGGGATACAGGAAATATATTCATTTCTTGGAAAAAATTGGATATAACTCAGTCTTTAGTTGCTTTCTACGCCAATATCTCAGAAAATAAGGTTAAAAACGTGTAAAATATATTTTTTAATTGCTGTTAACTATACGGGGTACAAACTTTTTATTAGTTAGGCCTAACTGTAGCTTTAGTAAAAATGTTGCAAAGCTAATGTCAAGATTCAGATAGTTCCAATCTGGCAAACCAAAAAAGTTTTTTTGGAAAATATTTTTTTTCCAAATTTACAAGCAGAATTTTAAGTATTACCAAATATAATGTTAAAATTTAATAATATAATATTGACAGATACAAAATATTCCAAAAATAAATGCATCTTGTTAATATATAAAATAGTAACAGGTAAATGACTAGCTGTAAAATCTTGAAATTCATCTTAAAAATTAATAATATTTATTTTCAGTATATAATATGTATGTTCTATACTTTCATTATTTCATTTATTATTTTGCTGACCCCTGTTCCATACCGTAAAAAAAAAACATATGGGTATTTTATTAGTTCAAAAATATCTTTAGGAATTTCTGAGATATTTTTTTCAACAGCAAATAATTTCCTTTTCTCTTGTTGAGGGATTTCAAAATTCCATGAATTTAGGCTTAATAATGAGTAGAAAAGTAATTGTAAATACATGGTATTTTAAAATTTTAAGAAGCATTCCAGAGTATCTGAAGGATGAAAAGTGACGAAAAAGTAGGTATTAACGTAAACAGTTATCCCACACACACACAATATTTTTTTAGAAAAAGGCTTTGTAAATCGAAAAAAACATACATTAAAATGATTATATTACAAAAAATCAAGAAGATGCAATAAAATTAAACATTTTTATATTTGTCATATAGTTATTTAAAATAATTAAAATTACTCGGCTATTGGGAATTTTAGCAAGTAGAAATGAAATTATTATTACTAAAATGGGAAAAATTAGTAAAATTTTACAAAAAAAAATAACATAAAAGGGCCCATTTTGTACAAAAAGTTTATGAACAAGTTTTCAATTTTGATGTGTTCTTTGCAATTCATTTTTTAAATGACCTTCAGGATAGGAGATATTTTAATTTTTACAAAAACTAGAGCACTGTATCTTAGTTATATGAAATTGCTTAAAAAAACAGTGATTATATGTATTTACATAAGAAACTGTGTAAATTTAGCAATAAAACAGTGATTGATAAATTTGAAGGTTAAAACACTTTTACTATTATACAGAACATACACAAAAAATTCAGTTAATTATCTTCAAAACCTTTTGAGCAATCTCTGTACCCGTTTGAGCATTTTCAAAAAAAAATATGTCGAGTAAAACGCATTTCAAAGTAAGGTATTTTGTTTAAAGTAGCGGCATCTGTTTCTACTAAAACCCTTGTAGTTTTTGTTCTAGTGAATGGAAAATAATAAACTTGGTAATTTTATGAGGCTAATAAGAAGGCCCCTAAAATAAAATCATAAAGAAATTTGTCAATTTTTGGCAAAATTCACGATTTTAGAGTAGTCGGATACCTTAATGTTCAACCATGATTTTTCTATCGGCAAAACTATAAAAAAAAAAGTTAACACAGCGTGGTCTAAAATGGCCGATGTCACACCCATTCTATAATTCCACATCGAATATTTCACAACAGCTTTTAGATTAACTTTTTGTTTCTCTGGACTGATGTACATGGTTCCCCACTACCGAAACAGAAAGTGAAAACGTAATTAAAAGTAAAGAATCGATTGTTTCGTATCGGAAATGCATTTATGATGATTTCAATCTCTAATAATATAAAAAAAGGGAGAAGTGCAGAACAAATTCTAAAAAAAAATGTTCTTAAATAAATAGAAAATGAAGGAACTAAATATTAACTCGTTTCGATTTCTTACGGATCCTATTGTTGTTTTAAAAATACAGGGTTGTTAAGTTTTCGTTTATGCTGCGACTCAAATGAAATAATGTTGCCCTGATACAGTAAACACGAATGACAAGTTCAAAATGAAACAGATACACGATTTTCCTTGTTAAAATTTAACAAGTTTTGTACCTCCCCCCCCCCCCTCAGTAGGAGCCTTCAATCGATTTATCGGAATAATGTGTTGTACTTTCGTTCATAAATGCACTTCTGTTTCTTTCTCTCGTTTAACTATCTTTTGTTTTGTGAATCATTTTTACTATGATATCAGGGGAGACAGAGGCGGATTAAGCTAGTTGGAGGCCCCTGGCGGTAAAAGGTTTGGGGCCCCCGGGCTGAAAAGTCGAAAAATTTAAATAGTGAAAAAATTCGCTGACCTTAAATTCTCAAAATAAAATATATAGCTAAAAAAAATTAACGGCTAAAAAAAATTAAACTTTATTTTCAAGAATTAAAAAAAAAACTTATTTAAAAGCTTAAAATTTTGCTATACAACTTTACGTCTTGATTTTTCTTGGGAAAATTCATCGATTATTTTTGCAGTATCTATTTTGTCCAAAACATCTTGTTCTATATATAAAATTCCATGCTGTTCAGTTTCTCTTCTCCCATACTACTTTTTAAATAATTTTTAACGCGCTTTAAAACCGAAAAAGATCTCTCACCTGATGCATTTGATATCGGTATAGTTAAAAATATTTTTAAAAGTATCTCTACATTAGGAAAAGTCGAGACCATTTCTTTTGCAACTCGATAAATTTCTATTGGAGTGTTCATTGTATCTTTGTTTTCTGTTAAAAATAGCAAAAACTGATCCAATTCATCGTCAAAATTAAACGATTCAATATCGTCTTTGTTAATATCCTTTAATTTTTGTACAGCTTTCTTCTTAATTTCAGGTAACATCTCGTCAAAAAGTACAAAAAAAGTGTTCGATAACATTTTCATATATTCCAGCTCTTCGGAATAGTTCTGCACTTGTTCTATCACATATGACATAGAATGAGTTGACCAAGAAATTTTCCCTATTTTCAAATTCATGACCTTCTTTATAGTTTTACCGAAAATAATTTTTCTCTTTCACTACCTGCAAGTTTGTCCAACTTCCTTTTCAAATGAGAGCCCTGATAAAGCAGTTGCTTCTTGTTCTACTTTTCCAAATTCATTCCTGAAATTTTGTATATAATTTTTTAAAGATTTCAGTAGATTAGTTCCTTTTAATAGCTCACACCCAACTGATTGTAATGCTTTGCTAGTAGCACTCACCCTCTGGAGTATGGTATCACAAATCATGGTCATTAGGGAAGTTTCATACTTCCCCATCTATTTCAAAAGAGAAGTTGCTTCTAGTATTGTGATCTTCTCATTTGTATCACGGATTTCAGCCCGGGCCTCTTTTATGTGTGTATAACCAAGTCTTATAGCTCGTACGGCATCTGCTCTTGCTGACCATCGTGTATCTGAAACTTTTTTTTCATAGATATTGCATGTTTACTCCTTTACAGATTTTTATTTAAAATTAGCCAGCGATGGGTTGACACAGAAAAAAAATTGAATAATTTCTGTACAAGCATAAAATATTTAATTGTATCGCTACAACTTTCTGCTGCTAAATTTCCTACTAAATTTAAAGAATGAATGGCACAAGGAATATAAACTGCGCTTGAACTGCGTTCTTTAATACGTGCCTGTAGACCTGAGTACCGCCCGGACATATTAGACGCATTATCAAATGTCCCTCTGCAATTTTTAATATGCAGTCCAAATTTAGAGCTAAAATTTCTAAAGCATTTAAATTTTTTTTCCAAACTCTCATAAAATTGCATTATTTTTTTTTTTCAAATTTTCTGATAGAATTATGAAATTTCTAATTTATAATACACACATATTTTGCCTAATTCTTTTATTCTTTACAGAAATCATAGTTTAATTTCTAGAACAAAACGTAGCTTAGCTTCCGGATTACTTATAATCAAAATTATTAAAATATCTCAACCAAAAGTAAGCTTTCAAAAATTCTAGTTTTCTTTTAAAAAACTGTGGGATTTTTTGGAAAAACAATTACAATACTCTTGATTTTTGTAAAGTTTCCTTTTAAAGTTTCTAAATATAAGTTAATAAAACATTAACTGAATACAAATGTTTTTTACACATTCTAGTTTAGTATTATTACTATACTTGTTTGTTTTTTCAAAAATCTTGATACTTGTGATTAAACAGAACAATAAAACATTTCCAAAATAATTTGAAATTTCTAAGATAACTCAAAACTGTTTGACAAACGCCACAATATCACAAAAGAAATCTACAATTTTTCAACTAAATTTATATCTTAATTACATTCAAAGTTCCCTATCTCAAAATTAAACAATCTTACTACATATTGAATAACTTTTCACATTTCTATTTTGTTTGAAATCCCTCTCTTATCTACTTTATAAATTGTGTTTATCATATTTTTATTTCTGTAATACATTTTGCTACCACTTTAAATAGTTTTAAACTAGGAGCAATTAAAAAATAGTACCTATATTTTTCAACATTTATTATTGTTCTGTAAAAATAAACATTTCATTAAATGATTTTTATAAGAAATTTCAGCTGTAGTTTTGGTATTGTTGCCTTTTTTAAAGATTTTAAATATAGTTATAGATGAATTTTGATTAACTTTATTAGAACTTTGATTAACTTTATTATTTATTTAAAGAAATTATGCATTTTAAAGTAATTATACGATTTTTATGTATTTTTATAATTAGTTATACGCATTTAATTATTAGATTGCATAGAATATATATATATATATATATATATATATATATATATCCTTTCAAATTGTCTGGACAAAAGATCTTAATCAAAAAAGTATCCCAGTAAATCACTCTTAAAATGGCAATAAATACAAAAAGAAAAAAAAATTGTGCTTTTCAAATTTAATCTTACAAAATAATGGTTCTCTTAGCAGTTTTAAAGTATATTAGAAAAATATGTGTTTATTTCACGTTACCAATAAAAAGAAAGAAAAGTGTATTTTTAAGTAAACTTAATATACTTTCTTTCTTTGAAAATTCTTTTAACAGTTTGAAGCAATTTTAATTAAATATTTAGAAATTATAGATTAGCTCATATATTACTAAACAAAATTATCGTAATACGTTAGGATTACAAACAAAAAATCAACGCAATAAATATAATACCGTTTTTATTTCAATTTCGATTTATTGTTAGGATTCTTTTAAGTATGGTAAATAATTAATGGATGTACTCAAAATCTCATTAATGTTTTGTATTTTAAATGAACTACTATCACTTTTTATAACTGACTCAAGAAATTTTTTTTATACGAGAGGCAAATAATACTTTTTCATTTGAATAACAATGCCAAAATGCCGAAAATGTTTTAAGATTCAAGCTACGAAAACACATTTAAATACTTTAATCATCATTAAAATATTCTAAGAAACTGATGACAGTTATTTATATTCATGTATGTAATACGAAAAATAAATAAATAAATAAAATATTAATGACACGCAAATGCGACAAAATATCTTTCTTAACTTTATTTTACGCAATGATTAAAATACCGCGCATTAAATCTTAAAAATCAAAAAAGAATTTGAAAATGAAAATATAGTTACCTTTTTTTGTTGTTTAAACACAGTTCTCCGATTTGTCTGTATAAGCGCAGGAAGCTAAAATAAATTAGTTCAAAAGTCAAATTAACGCAAAATTTCCTCAGTTTTCTTCGAAAAGGGGTCTTTTTCTGAGGGTCATTCGGTCCCATTCTTTTCATTCGTCATTAAGCCTGCCGTAAATCTTGATCGTGCTTTTCCTGATCCTGCTTTTGTCCAATGTACCGAAATTCTTCTTTAACACGCCCCCTCCCCCTTCCCCCAGAGGACCAACGTTGAGAACTCATTGATACTCCTTAAAAAATAATTAACTATAGACTTGGAGGGTGACGGAAGACTTCTGGCGCTTATGGTCCTATCTTTTCTCGAAACGGGTAGGAGTTATCGAGCCCTTGCTTACCATAAATGCACATCCAGTCTTTTGGTTGTTACAGAAATAAAAGAGAACCGGTATAAATAAAGTATAATATTCTCTTCCACTGGACCATCTCTGAAAAAAATTCCGACTAAGGGCCAGGCCTTCCTGTAGCTTCTTAGTGCGACGTTCATTACAGTCAATCAATCAATAGACGAAGGGGTTACTGTCATTTACAGGCAAATAACATTCTGAATGGATTTTTTCCATCCTAAGTGTTATCTGTATTTCACTTCAAACGATCTTTCTGTGGATCCGCTTTGAATGAGAAGTTTTTCCTACATTCAAAGATTACACCACTCCTTGTCTTCTCATTATTTTGAGTAACTTTACCAGCTTTTAAACTTTTCTTATTGCGTTTTCTGAGATTCAGAATTCACACGGAAAACTTATATCGTTTTAAGCCAGTGACATACTATTTTATAAACGTAAAATAGCTGGTAAAATGTTATCAATGGTAAAAGACCATTGACAACATTTTACGACTTTTTGCTTCTACATGTAAGGGACCCCTGTAGCTCTAGGAGCTTTTATTTTCGATGACGTAATATCGCCAGATGATATGTATAAATTATAGCAATGTAATGTGTGTGTTTTTATTTCAGAAAGTATTTTGCTTTACTTCATGTGTCAGTAAACTAATTTTTTTAAATCTTCTATTTTCCATATGCTCGCGCCCCCCTCGTAGGGTTATCACGCTTCCCCCTCGGGGGGAGGTACGCCCCACAGTTTGAGAAACGCTGCTCTACAGTTTTTTTCGAAAAATTACTTTCATCTATTTCACTATTTGATTCATTCATCAATTTAGAGAAATTTTAATCTCACTTAAATATTTCGCTATTTACTTCAAGATGACTGAAACAAAACTGATGCTAAATTTGCAAAATACTTCAATCCAGTGCCATATTACTCGTTAGGAGGAGTAGGCAATTGCCTATGGGCCCCGTGCTTTTTAGGGGCCCACAAAAGCGTGTTCTGTTTTCTGTTAGAGCTCCAAAAACAGGCTAAGGGGCCCGAGAACTCGACTGTCTAGGGGCCTCCATGTCGTTTAATCCGACACTGCTTCGATCTCTTTCCCTACATTCTCAAAATATAAACACGAAAATCCAGATAACAATAAATCACGAACCTTCAAATACTAAATTCTTTCGAAAGAACTAAACATTGGTATTTGTTTATAATCTGAGATCTGGGATCATTATTTTAATATAAGAAATCTGGGATCAACTTTTTAAAAACTTGGAACCGAAAACATATATTAAAAACCAAAGTTCAGGAAAATATTTTTTTTATAAAAAGCAAAAAACAAACGGATTTCAACCGCAATTACATGCAATATATGAGGGCAACACTAATTGTTATACGATTCAAATCGTGGGTAATCATTGGGTTTGCAATATCAGTACAAAATTTTTTTGTTGCACGTTGAAATTATAACTGAAGTCTATCAGCTTGGGGCCCCTGCTTGTGCTCGGGGCTCCTGGCGGCCACCAGCCGCTTAATCCGCCTCTGAGGGGAGATATTGGATTTTAAGACTAATAGTAAGACAAATGTTTGATTTGTAAAATTCCTTAACTTTTATATCTTTTTATATTAAAAAAGTTTTACTTGATTCTGTAATTAATTTATTACGTATTATCGCAACAATGCCGACGTTCAAGAAAGCACTCCAAGTTGGCAGCTCCGATTTCACATGTCTCGTGCACCTTAAATAGGCTATCATGGACATCGTTTCATATAATGTCACCAATAAAATTGTGATAGCACATAATTACAAGCTCTCGCAGAAAAATACTGCACCGATTGCCTAGACTGGAATCATTGCTTGAGAAGAAAATCATTGTCTGACACGAAGACTTATTAACAATCAACGGACTTAAATACTCAGTTTTCCAGAAGCATGCAAGAACTGCAGGTTTTTCTTCTGATGACTTTATCAATGAAGTGTTGGGGGATGCAGCTTCAGTGATGAATTTTACTGAAGAGGAGCGCCAAGAACGAATTTTGCGAAAAAAAGAACAAATGGAAAAAACTACATAATACACGAATATTACAGTTTTGCAATTTGAGCAATGAGTCTGAACAGCTGTATAATTTGTTTGATGGGGTTGGTCCATTGTTAGGCGGACAAGGGATCCCCTGCAAATCTAGTTTCTTATAAAAGAATAATTCAAATCACCTAATCTTTTGGTTTTCTCAATTATGCCAATGATCTTTATTTTATATTGCATCGCATGTAAACAGAGATAAATAATTCATTTTAGACAGTAGCGCACACAAAATTTTTTCAAGGGGGTTGGGGTCCATGGTCGCAAGTCCCCCAACTCGTATCATACATCTAGACAACACCAATTGATTCTTCTGATTTTAACGAATTTGTTAATAAAAAACAGTACAAAATAAATTATTGAATTAATAATTAGTATTAATTAATAAAATAAATTGTTATTTACTCGTACTTAATTAAATTTTACGTTACATATACATATATAGGATTATCATCAATCGAAAAATACTCAAGGGCTTTTGGGGTGTCCGGACCCCTAGAACACCCCACCTTTGTGTGCGCTACTGATTTTAGATAAACTTAATCCTCTGTAGTATAATGTAGACCAAGGGTGGCCAACCCGCGAGGCACGCGTGCCGTAGTGTGGTGCGACAAAGTTGTAACAGTGACAAGCGAAGGTTTATCGATATATTTTAAAAATTAAAAATACAACAACAAAGAGTATTTTCTACAATTTTATTGAATTTTTCCACAAATTTATTGTTATCTCAAACAAAAATAAATAAAAACCTCAAAATTTATTTTAAATACACTTAATTGAATAACAGTAGAACGTCGTTTATCCGAAAGTTTATTATTCGGAGCGTCAAATATCCGAACCAAAGTCCGGATCCGTTTTCTAACAGTGCAGTGCTCAGCATTTGTTTCCTGTGAGGCCAAAAGGGACGGGAAAACGCAAGGTGACAGCTGTGAGATTTGGTAAACATCTGCGTGGAATATTAGGTCAGTTTGTTTCCAAGTGAGGGAAACGTGCTCTTTTGTTGAGTTTTGCTGTTGTAGAAACCTGGATGGCATACGATGCAGAAGACTGTGGATTTCAAATGCTAAATTATGACGAGATTGTGACTTCCGTGCAATAAGAATCCGACCCTGTCGCGATGAAACGGATGAAGACGAGGACAACAATTACAAAAGTAGCAAATACTGACGCGTTTCTGCGTTAGAGACAGCTATAGAGTGGTACGAACAACAATCAGAGTGCTGTCCTACTCAACTACTGCTGCTCAAGAGAATCAGAGATCTTGCATTGAAAAAAAGAAAATGTATAATGATACAACGAAAAATAAGTGATTATTTTCTGCAATCAAGGTAAAATTGCGACATTTTACCCCTATTTTTGCTTTCTCTTCAAGCACGTTTCCTGCATGAGATGATTTTCAATATTCGTATAGTATCCAGTATCATATACTGCATGCGTCGCTTTCGGTTTTCGGTTATCCGAACAATCGCGTATCCGAACGGTGTCCGGTCCCAATTGATTCGGATAAAGGACGTTCTAGGGTACAATAGAAAATTGTCCTGAAGAGAACACTCTATTGTGTGCGCCGGTTTTCCAAACGGAGTGTACGCACTACATTTTGGTATTGGAGGGGTTGTGTTTCAAAATATCTGGAAAAAAGAATGAACTGCCCTATGAGTACTTGCTGCTCAAGAATGAAGATTGGTTATGGAATTTAGCTTTTCCTACTGATATTATAGGATATCTAAATATATAATTCAAATTTAAGATCATACACAGGGAAAATATCGATTTTTACCCTAGTGGGTCATATATATTTTTGTGTGAATAAACTTTTGCTTTTTTTGTCTCGATTTTAGAGTACAAAATTTTATACATTTCATATTATTGCAGGTACTATTTACGAAATTTAATAAAGTTCCGAGCTATGACATATTTAAAAATTTACTATCCATTTTTTAGGATAGATTCAGTACCAGGTTTGACTGATGATAAAGAAACGAATACTCATCTGTTACAAATCTCTCTTTTTAATTTCTCAGGAAGACTCTAATACCCACCTGATATCCAAATCGAAATTATTGACTTATAACACCATACAGCACAGAAATGCAAATGTAAGGAACTTATTTCAACTTTAAGTGATCCAATTTATACTGAATTTTGGAAATTTTTACCATCCAAATTTACATGATTTGGCTGTAAGTTTGGATCAACACATGTTTGTGAACAAGTATTTCTCTATAATGAACATAAAATCAAATCAAAATGCATCTCAAAATTAACTGATATGCACCTAAAACAATCTAATTTTGTAAGCATCTTCAAGAACTAATCCTAATATAGATAGAATATATATGTTGTTGCTAATGCCACCTGTCTGACGTCGCCAGTTTGAGGTCCATGAAATTCATCAGACTAAATATAGACTATCTGTATAGACTTGGTAAATAACCTAATATAGACCTAATATAGGCTTGGTAAAAATAAAAGCTATAAATTCAAAAGCCACATTAAGCAGTACTGACTCTTTAGAAATTATTTAGAATTAAATGTTTCGAGTTACTCATTTATTTTTTCCCTAACCTAACTTATTGAAATTATAAAAAGTTTATAACAATAAAACCTAAGTTTGTACTTTTGCTTTTCTTATTATTTTTTAATTTCCACTCTACTAGACGTATAAAAAATATTTTATCTGCTTAAAAATCCCATAATAAGCCTATATGTAAATTTTTTTCACTTTTTCCATATCTTCCAACAAAATTTTTTTTGTTGGAACAGTTGGAAGTGGCACACACAATTATTTTTTATCAGATAGTAGCACTCTTCCCAAAAAAGTTGGCCACCCCTGAATGTAGACCATGAGTCGTAAGCAGTGGCACACACAAGGGAGGTGTCCTGGGGGTCCAGCATTCCCCCAAAGTCCTTGAGTTTTTTTCGATTGATGACAATCCTATATATACATAACGTAAAATTAAATTAAGTACTTGTAACTAGCAATTTATTTTATTAATTAATGCTAATTATTAACTCAACAATTAGGCCATGGGTAGCCTAGTGGTTAGAGCATCGGTCTCCAGACCGGAAGACCTGGGTTCGATGCTCGATGCCACCAAATATCCTCAGAGTACACACGGAGAACGTGCTCGTTAAATCAGTGGGACCGAATGGTGTCGCCATCTATCGTGTTGTAGCGAGCAAAATCGTGCTGTCGCCTTAATGAGGCTCAAAGCTAAGGCTAACGACAGGCCTAAAATTCTAGCCCTTACCCGCGATGAATTTCGTGGACCTTGATCTGATGTTACTGTCGATCAGGTGGCACAAGCAACAATAACATAATTTATTTTTTACAGTTTTTGTTCATGAAATCGACAAAATCAGAAGAATCAATTGGTGTTGTCTTGAAGTATGATATGAGTTGGGGGACTTTCGACCATACCCTTGAAAACTTTTTGAGTGCGCTACTGGTCGTAAGCCTTGTAGCTGTAGTATACCAAATCACATATAGACAAATTTTCATCACAATTTTGTGAATATGGATCAGTAGAAGGTAATAGGAATAGTGAGCGGGAGCCACGAGTGACTCGAACTTCCACAATAAAACAAAATGTACGTTTGAAGGAATCCGAGTACCAGTGAGCGAGCCATCGCTGCTGCTGTCAAAGGTTCTTGAAGTAGTGTTCATTGTGTTTTGCAACGTACAAGCAAACCATTACAGATTCCCCCCATCTTCAAAGAGTATCCTTTCAAATTGTGATGCAGTAAACATCCAATGGTTGGTGCTTTTTTCTGAGGGTACCTTTCGCGATACAATCTTTCTGCTGCTCGTGCATTTCCTTCTGTCAATTCATAAATCGGGTGCATATCTGCCAGCTTGACGTTCGTATAACGTTCCATACTACTCTATGGGTGATGTAGCTCAAATGACTGCGGTAATGAATGCCTGTTTGCTTAAATGTTCTTGAGAACTAAGCCACCTAGTGCCTAACTAAGACGTTTCCTACGTCAAATCTGTGCAAATCTGAATCCTTTTGATGTCCCCAACCTCCCCTTAACCCAGCATCACTCGCGTGAAAAAAACGACCTAAAGTTCCCGCGCAGGGTGTGTCATACCCAAGGGTGTTTACATTGTGTTTTTACCGTAAAATTTGTATACAAAGGTTTAAAAGGAAGAAAAGTAGGAAGTATGCAAATGTTTGTTACATTTTCCACACGTAAATTTAGTTTTTCTGTTCTTTTTATAAGGACATTCAGTGCATCGTTTATACACTCCTTTAATCGCGTCGTGAATGAGTGCGATGTTTTCACTGGATAATTTTTTTTAAATCTGTATTTTTTTCAAACTAAACATGTAGGAGTAAACTTCTTTATTCTTTTCATTTAAAAATGTTAGTATTTCTTTTTTATTTTCTCTTATTTTGTTCCAGCAATAGTTTTTCCCCCAAAAGTTCATCTGAAAATGGATAAGATGTGTACCAGTTTCTCCTTTAAAATTGCATTCTTCTAAAATGTTTTTGTGTCCCTGCATATAAAACATTTATTTTCAATAGTGTCTCCCTTTTCTAAATCTGGATCGATTTCAGTGGAGGAATCATACTTGCTGTTATACTCTTCATTTGCTTTTTCTTCATCATAACCACGAAGAGAATTTCTTCATTCGAAAAAACTGTTGTACTATATCTATTAAATACTGTATTTATTAAATTACTTAACTATCACATTTCTTCACCATAACTACAATAATACGCCATAGAATAAGGAAGATTTTAAAGCGTACTCTCGTATTAAAAAATGTAACTCAACTTCAAGCGCAGGTTGTGACACACCCGAGGGAGGGATATCCAAAGATCTATTTTAAAAATTCGCTGACAAGCTTGATCACCGAGAAGGTAATGGCCTTAAAATCAGCTAGACCAGGAATCATCCATTTTCCAAAAAAGGTTTAGCAGGAGCGTTGAAAAAAATTAGACGGTGGGTATGGCACACCCTGAGCGAGTGGGGCCGGGTTAAAGTCTGTCGCAATGATCCTGGGACACCCTGTGTGTTCTAATTCAGCTGACATTAAATATCAAAAAATTGTTCATTTATACTCTTTTTCAAAATCACGTTTCAAAACGTAGTCAATTGCTTTAAACTGTCAAACAAATAGCGAATTACTTCGGCGGAAGGTTGCAATGAATATTTTATTTGAATGGACATTTTCTAAAAAGGAAACGGTTTGGCCACAAAACAACTAACAATCAATAAATGTCTTTTCCCCCCAAAAAAGAAAGACAGCTTGGCAAAAATCAAGTACAAATTATTCCCACGGAAAAAGCAATCCAATTTGGTTTTTACCACCACGTAAACAAGAAACGATATTTATAAATCCAGCACATCGAACACAAAACACGCATATTATAACGATTACTTCCATTGTACTTTTTAACTTCTTCAAATAAAATTACCGATTGTGTGAGGAACGGAAGACGAAAAAGAAGGGCGAAAAAAAGAAAAAGAAGGAAAATAAGCAGGTCTCTCTCAACAACAGTTTTGTCATGCATTGTTCCATATGTTGATAGAGCGCCCAAATTACAAGGTATCACTTAGCTTTTCACTTTACATTTTATTTTTCTCTTTTTTTTTTTTTTCTTTCTTTGGGCTATTCTCTGCCGATCTATTCACTTTTCTAACTGTTGGAGCATAGTCGGACAAATCAACAGCTTCCTCCTCGATTCGGTTGGCCGGCCAACTGTGACGTCACACTTTTAATGGAACTGCCCCGCCATCTGTCGATCAAACCCGAAAGGTGAGGCTGTCATTACAGGCGATGACAATACCGAAATTGAAAGTTTCAATCTGTTTGAGAGAGTTTAAAATACAGAATACGGAGAAAAGAGAAAAATAGTAAATAAATTATAAATAACAAACAAATTATTATTTTTTTTATCGCGAGATATTAGGGTTGTTTTTATTTGTTGTTATTATCCTATGCTCAAAGCCTTCATCTAATACAGTGATTCCCAAAGGTCTATATCGAACCCGAAGGATTTGTGAGACCTGAAAGGGGTCCACGTCAGTGAAAGATTAATTTGGAGGTCCACGACGTGTAAATGGGGTCTGCTATAGTGGCTCTCATTAAACCAGATCATGACTTTAATTTTAAAAGAAAATTTAACTAAACGGAAACCATATTTTACTTTTTTTACAGATCTATTTAATAAATTTAAGGAGATTAATTTGCAGTTACAAGTAGTGGCAGATTAAGCGGGTGTCGGACCTGGCGGCCGCCAGGGGCCCCAAGCTTGATGGATTCCACCAGTGGCGTAACACAGAATATTAGTGCCTCCCCCCCCCCCTGCAAACTCAGGTTTGGGCCCCAAGCCCAAATATATATACAGAAATGGCCATATTATATACAGAATAAAATGTTTTGGACAAAATGGATATGGTAAAAATAATTGATGAATTTCCCAAAGACAAATCAAACTGTTAGTTCTTAATTATTTTCTTTTTTGTATACAGTTAAGACTTTTCTTTAGCCGATGAGTTTTATTGTAATCAATGCATTTTATTTTGATAATTTAAAGTAAGTAACTCTTTTCACTATTTTAGTGGTTCGACTCTTGAGCCAATGGGCCTCAAACCTTTTACCACCAGGGGCCTCCAACTACCTTAATCCGCCTCTGGTTACAAAAGGGTGCAGCATACATTTTATTAAAGCAAGTACCATCATCTCAGCGTTTTTTGCCAGAATTAAACTTAAGGTGTATAATACTGGACGTCGTGAATTTCCCCAGTTTCTCATTTGGCTACACACAATCTGGCAGGAAAATAGTGTTTTAACCTACGTTCAACATTTATATGCCCTTTATTCAGATTTTGAAACTAGGTTTGAGAAAGCGTTAACTATGGTAATTACCAAAGTAGGCAATTAACTCATGTGGGTCTTGTAGTGTCTGGCAACTGTTGGCGGAAGATTATGGAATGTTGGCGCTATTTAGTGCGTCTTAGGCGGTGGGTTATTGTTTTTAGGGTAGAAGGTGATTGACCCTCGAACGGGACGGTTGGGGTAGAGAGAGTCCCTCGTTTTCGGGAGCGCGCTGAATTGCGCTTGTGTTTTGATTGTATTGAGAAAGTGAAAGATAGAATCCTGTTCTGTTGACACGACATGCTGTGTCGGAAAGTAAAAAGAAAGTAATAAAGACATTACAGGTCTCATTGAAAAAAATGTGATACTACAAGAGGAACTGATCGGAATAGGCAGTAATCTTCAAATAAAGTTTAGAAACGGATGTCAGCAATTTTGGCTATAAAATGACGTACCTGTTTTTTATACCAAATTATGGAGCATTGTGAGAAGTTTTTACTTGCTTTCTTGGTGAGAAGGAGTTTGAGCGTGAGGTTGCCTATCTCCAACGTAAAAAGAAAGTAAGAAAACGACTGGACGCTACCAACCGTTGAGATTTACTTAAACCTGACCAGACTGATAGCAAATGTTGAAAATTATTTATTGAAGCACCAGATTCATTCCTCCTATTAAAAACACTTGTTTGTTGATCAGTTATTGTATGTATTAATTGAATTTTAGTATAATTAACAGGCGTTTCTTAAGTTTTATAAACACTGTACTTCATTACAGTCATAAATTTTTTAAAAAAATTAAAGTAATTAACTCTATACCATAAAATAATCTTTTAAAGCAACGTTAAAAAGACATTTAAGTCGATAAATTTACAAAAATTCAATATTAGTTTGCGAGGGGTCTACGCAAAATCGAAAAACAAGGCAAGGTGTCTATGAGACAGAAAGTTTGAGAACCTCTGATCTAACACAATAGTTCTCAAACTTAATGGGCCTGAAGTGGCACGTTCTATCCTGAGGACAGAACCCGGCACCTTAGGATCCGTAACCGAGTAACTTAACCACTACACCAAAATGATCATCATGGTGCAGAGGTTGTTACTGGCCTGTATAGATTATATCACTACACACTCCCTACCAGAGAGTTGGTTAGACGAACGAACGATATAGTTGTTAGTAGGAGTGGTCAGTTTTTTTTTCTTGTCTGTGCGTTGGATGAGTTGCTTCACGATTATCTGACGATTTTTTTTCCTGGATTGCTCTTTTTTTGCGGGTAAATGGTGCCACGATAGATCAGTTTAGGTTTCGCTTTTCTTAGTTAAGCTAGGGTTACCAAATGAAGTGGCACGAATAGCCTGAGAACAGAACCCGGGACCTTAGGATCCGAAACGGAATAACTTAACCACTCCACCAAAATGATCATCATGGGGTGCAGTTTGTTACTGGCTTGTACAGATTATATCATTACAGGCCTATGGAGTCTTTTTATACTCAAAACTTGGCCCTGAGCCCCCAATGAAATAACTCTTTCAATGCATAGTAGAAAAATTACAAATTTAACTTTTATGTCCCGAATGGTAAATGTTGACGTATAATTAAAGTATAAATTAAACATTGTGTTATCTGAAACAGTATTTACTCAAATTATAGCTCTTGAACTAAAATATATTAATACAATTTTTTGCAAGTGATGGTTATCTTCCTAACAATACAAAACACATAATCCTGTTTTCTGTACAAAACTCTCTAAAAAACATTTGTTGATGACGGATCTATACGTGGTTCTACTAATCCCTTCATGACTCTAAAAGGAAAATATTTATTTCAAAAAACTTTCAACGAGTAAGGAAACGTGATTATGTAAATGAAGTATATTATATGAATTCCGGTTTCGAGAGTTCGTTAGTTGACACGTTGGAGTTGGCACGTTGAGGTTGACACGTTGGAGTTGGTAAGTAGGAGTTAACATAAAGTCTGCGAGTTAGTGGTTAGTTGAAGATTGAAAGAGAGTGGAATTTGTTAAAAGGTTTGGAGTCATCCAGGAAAAAGATTACAGAGTGTGGATCCCACGACATTGATCAAGCCGAGACAGATCACCTGCAAGTTTTCAGTGTAAGATCCGATGCATAAAAAGTACAGGTATTGTGCGCTTGATTAAGTAGAAGTTAGCTTATTAGTGTGCGACGTAGTTATATTTGAGCGTATTTAAGCTCTCTTAGATTCAGTTGAGGGTCCGTAGCAGTATCCCCGTGTTATAGAATCTCACCTCCGCACTCTACTATATAATCACCTACTTTAATTAGATTTGGAATTAAAAAATTGATTCGATTGAAATCATGTCTGTGGGGGATCATTCAGTTTCTCCCACGCCTCTACCCGGGTTTACAGGTAGACAAGAAGGTTCAAATGTAAGCAGGAACCGACCGATATAACAACTTCACATATCGAGATCAAGCACAAAACTAAACTAAACTGTTGACTAGAGGCAATGCTCTTTTGTACTGCCATATTTTAGACAAGTTATTGCATGTATTGACCAGATTTGGTTCCTATGTAAACTCTCCTAGACAGCCGCCCCCGCAATCAAAACGACTTTCACTGTGCGACGTCATCAATTGTAGTACATGAAAAAAATTATTCTAAATTTTTTTTTGCTTGTAGTTTAATTTTTTAACATGTAAAAACCATTGAAATTTTTTGTAACTTCCATTAAAATAAAATAGGTTACAAATATTTTACATTACATTAAACCTTTTGTGGATCCCTTAACGCTGCTCGTGCACCTGCAAATTAATTTTCTACAGATCCCTTCAACAACTACAAGGATCCCCAGAGGTCTGTAAGAATATATTTAGGTACCTAGAATCTAAGAAAGCAAAAAGCTTGGAATTGAAAAAATAATAGTAGCTTTAAAATCATAGATTCACTGAATGAAGTACAATTGAACAGAAAAAATCAGAAAGTGCAAAATTCATTTTCCAATTTTCAGAATAAAAGAAAATTAGATAAGTTTATTAGTTAAAAAAATTCCTAATTTGAAGTGTGTTATTAGGATAGGGGTGGGCAACAAGTGACCCGTGGTTCCACTTGAGCCCTCAAAAAGTTTTTGCGAAGGTTTTAAGTCAAAAAGCGGCCCATCAAGACTGTCTGAAAATCTGTTCTCAACCGAGGTTTCTTACCCATCCGTTATCAAAGATTCATTTCTTATTTTTCACGATTCGGAAAACAAAGTACCGGAAAGGGTTTCTACTACTGCTGTTATTTATACAGCATTTGAGGAGCTACAACTTGTACATATTGACTTGAAGTCAGATTACAGTGTGGAGGAAATGTTTAGGGCTACTACATTGACTTTTACAAATTTTTCAGCTTACAAAGAGCTTAGCAAAATAAATGAACTTAATAAAACTGCCATTATTTTATTTAACATGCTTCTTATTTTTTTTTATAATGAATGCATTTATTTTTAAAAGATGCATTCCTGCAGTATTCTCCATTTAATGCCGAATATACGTATACAGTTGAACGTCGTTTATCCGAACGTTTATTATCCGGAGCGTCAAATATCCAAAAAAAAAAGTCCGGATACGTTTCCGAACAGTGCAATGCTCACCATTTGTTTCCTGTGAGGCCAAAAGTGACGGGAAAACCGAAGGTGAGAGATATTTGATTGTTGTGTTTGTATTACGTTTGTAGTTTGTGAGGTGTATACTGCTCTTTTGTTGAGTTTTATTGATGTAGGAACCTAGATAGCATGCGATGCAGAAGACTGTGGAATTCAAATGCTAATTGATGACGAGATTGTGACTTCAGTGCAAGAAGAATCCGATCCTGTCGACGATGAAACGGATGAAGACGAGGACAACAACAACGGAAGTAGCAAGTGCTGACGCGTTTTCTGAGTTAGAGACAGCTATGGAGTGATACGAACAACAATCAGAGTGCTATTCTACTCAACTACTGCTGCTGAAGAGAATCAGAGACCTTGCAATGAAAAAACGAAGGTGTACAATGGTACAGTGAAAAATAAGTGATTATTTTCCACAATCAAGGTAAAATTGCGACATTTTGCACCTATTTGGCTTTTTCTTCAAACACGTTTCCCGCATGTGATAATTTTTAATATTTGTATAATGTCTAGTATCATATACTGCATGGATCGCATTCGGTTTTTTGGTTATCCAAACAATCGCGTATCCGAACGGTGTCCGGTCCCAATTGATTCGGATATAAACGACGTTCTACTTTATATATATGTAATGATTCCCTCTAATTAACTCCTTTTAACTACTTTTTAATTCTTTGGTACAAGACTAATGCGGTAATCTTAACTTAATCGCTCTTACTCGTTAGAAAACAACCACGGCTCCCATTGGAAAGAAGTCTCACGCGACCTTCACCACTAGTATAAAAAACTCAGAGAGCAGTGTCTCAGCTCTCAACCATGTCAAAAAATCCCAAGGAAAGGAACAAACATGAAGTCAAGATGCCGCTATAAGCCACGCCTCCGTATCTCCTCGCAACAACCAATAGCCTTCATGCCTCTCCGCAGATTGTGAAACCCAACTAGAGTCATTCTCAGATTTAAGACTTTCAAGATCTGGGATGGTGGACTGTTTTACAGTCCAGATGCCCACAAATATAAAAATCATAAACGTGCTCTCTCTCTCTTTGTTCTTTGTCTGCTCGCCAAAAACATATTATCGTCGCTGCTGCTTGTTGCTTCTGCTATGTGTTTTGTGTTCGTTATTTATTCTAAATAAACTTGAATTTCATATATCTGTGACCATGAATAAAAGATTAAAACCAAAGAAGTAGTTCTCTGTTTAACAATAAATAACCATCGGCAAACCTACATACAAATAACCAACAGAAATAGGCATCGACTACGCTACATATATATATATATATATATATTTTACACGGTACAATTATTTAAGAAACAAAGCAAAGAAAACAAGAACCAAATGCTTATTTGATCACCAGAGAGTTGGAGAGATTCCCTGGAATCAATCGGAGGCTCTGTGAGTGAGTCATCATGGTGGCATTTTAAGTCGGAATGTTTTGCTCTAGCCCCACACGCAAGGGGGAGGTGTTAGATGAAGGCGTTATTCGGCACGCACGCGGGTAACGCGGTGTCACAAGCAGACACCATTCCCACCATCTGCGGTGCTGATTGCAGACCCACCGGCAAATTAGGAAGCTTCTACATTTTCCTTAAAGGCTGTTATTTAGTTCTTTGAGGAATCTTCGATTGTCTCATTAGAGGCCTCAGGAATCAATGAACTGCTTCAATCTTTTCTCTACCGCTTATAGTAAAATATTTGAAAAAATATTATAACATTTGTGCTGTGCATAACGTGGCATGTTGTAAGCAAAAACGCCACACGCCACTCTGTGGAAAGATACACAATTCAAGTTATCAATCGGAGATACAAGAAAAAGCAACAAAAAAAAATGTAAAGGAGCTAGCAGCTCTTGCATTATTCGTGTAGATTAGGCATCGGCAACCTATGGCACGCGTGTCACATGTGAAGCAATTTACAGTGACACTCTTCAAAGTTATGAGATAAAGTAAACTCATTCTGTCTATCCTCTTTACGCCTCACTTACTTTTGTTTAAAGGCTATTTCGTACTTTCAGTTCTTAGGCATAAAACGATTCTGCTGAACCTGCTTGTATATAGCTAGCATGATTTATATAAAAAAATCGTTTGTTTAAATTAAGATGACAAGGTTTTAAACATTGGTAAAGGCCGACACCATTGACCGCAGGGGGGGGGGGTGTTTCATTAAAAATTGGGTCTATAGGGAGCAACAAAAATTTTCATAGAACACAAAAATAGTATGGTAATATATCATTTTTAAATTTCAACGTAAGTACACTTTACAAATATAATACATTAAAAAAATTATGATAGTTACTATACAAAGAATAAAATAATACTATACTATTGTATTATTTTGTTCCTAGGAATATTTCTCATTTGAATTATTCTTTTTAGTAGATTGTTGTTATTGTTTAAACCGTCGTGAAATTTTTCAAAAGAATTTGTTAAATTATATTTCACGCCTAAAATGTGGCTTTCAAAGTCTTGACACTTAATTTTGATTCTCTTATGCCCTCACTTTACTTACCGTAGAAAAAACGCGGTCAGTCGCAGCATTGGTTCCTGGTAAGAACTGTATTCTACAGTTTTTAGTGCATTATTGTAAGGAACACGGTTTGTTTCAAAGTGAGGAAATATTTCTAACATTTGTTCTCAACTGTGATTTTTGCTGATGCCCAAGATTACATTTTCTCCTTATCAAAATATTTTTTAAATAATGATACCTCATTAAAAAATGTATTTTCGAAAATAAAACTATTAGGGAAATTTTAAGTAATAGGATCGAATGATTTTTGCATTTCATTCCAATTAAGTTCTTGCTTTAATGTAACTCAATCAAAGTGTTCAGTATTATTGTAATGTACCATCTACTATTCTAAATATTCTATGAAGGTAACATTATATAAAAATAAAAAAAAAATAAGAATCATCCGTTGTTAAAACAATATTTGCTATATGAAGTTATTGGAGATTTCGACTAGTTTATCTACTAAATTTTAATGTAAAAAGATTACTATGTCATTCTAAGCATTATACGGTGAACTACGGTCATCAAAAATTTGCTATGTGTATCAACTAGAATAGTGTCAAATAAAAACATCTCAAATATATACTTTTTGCAGATAATAACGATAATATCCTGACGAATTAGTCACATGACCGCGAAAAACCGTATATTCACGTTTATCCGCCGTTTTGTAGCTTTCCAAAAATCGGGCATTTCTAATGCCGTGGGGTTTGAGATAAATAGTTAAAAATTAAGACGGTCACACCAAAAGTGGGATGTCTAGTCACTTTAGTTTAAATGCGATTCATTCTTAGCGCTATATATTCAATTGAAATCAAAACTATTGTGTAGTACTAGTAAAATGAAACAACACACATTGCTGGGTAGTGAAAAAAACTTCAGAATTATAGAAATCGAACTATACGATATTATGAAAGGATCTGGAAGATCACGCTATTAATAAATTAAAACCTAATTTAAATTGATGTTTGTCATTACCGGAGCGATTTAATTGTTTGAAGAAATTTCCATGTGCTCTACTTTGCTGCTTTTGGTTTTCTACATATATATGTGAACAAACTTTTTCTCATATGAAATATATTTTGAGTCCACAAAGATGCTGTTTAATAACTGAACATTCAGAATTATGTGTCGCATAGAAAGTCACAGATTATACCCTTGATATGTAGTATTAAGGAATCCGACTACCCTAAAATTGTGAATTTTGCCAAAAATTGACAAATTTTATGATTTTATTTTTATGGGCCATCTTAGTAGCTTTATAAAAATACCAAGCTTATCATTTTCCGTTCACTATAACAAAAACTATAAGTGTTTTAGTAAAAGCAGATTTCATTACTTTAACCAAGATGTCATACTTTAAAACGCGTTTTACTCGAAATGTGATTTTTTGAAAATAATCAAGTGGGGTCAGCGATTGCTAAAAAAGTCTTGAACATAATTAACTGAAATTTTTTTCTATGAGTTCTGTATAATAGTAGAATTGTTTTAACCTTCAGATTTATCAATGACTGTTTTATTACAAAATTTACAGTCCCTTATGTGAATACAATCACTGTTTTTTTAAGCAATTTAATATAATAACCGAGATAAAGTGCTCTAGTTTTTGTAAAAAAGAAAATATCTCTTATCCTGAAGGTCTTTTCAAAAATGAACAATATAGCAACATATTGGGTTGAAAAATTGAAATTTGTTCATAAACCTTGGGTACAGAATGGGCCGCGTTTATGCTATTTATTGTCAATTTTTACCTATTGTTTCCCACTTTAGTAATACTAATTATATCTTCTCTTCTTAATTTTAGCACAGTTTTCTTAAAATGAACTAAACAAATCCAAAAATAACAAAAAAACCCATATCTCCTTTTTTTTAAAAAAAAATTTGTCGCAACCAGTCGGATACCTTAAGTAGAAATATACATAGTTAATATTCGCAAAAAAAATTTATTATCACTTATGTTGAAGAACAGCTATTTTTTTATGTTGATCAATATCTTTAAATGATATAAAATTAAAACATGATAAAAGTGTGAATCTACTCTATTCTTGTCCTCTATTCCCCAACTCTCCATGCACATAGCTGCAGAAATCAAATTGTTCAAATATTTCCTACTGAGTGAGTGGGACCCTCAATCCTATTAGTAGATAGGTTTGGCACGCTACAGCTGCAAGGGTGTTCTCTCCTGGAGTAGATACTCGTGAAATATTTGTTTCTCTGATTAGAAATCAAACATGTCACATGAATTAAACCACAACAATCTCCCCAAGCGGTCTTTATCACACATGGCGTCTACAATATTATTATTTTTATACTCATTTTGGGAAGCTAAAGTACATTATATTTGCATTGGAGTGAACTATATTTAATTTATTTTCAACCTCTCATTTCAAAGTGATATATCAATTGTTATCCACCACCGTGCCCCGGCAATTGTGTGAACCACCAAATTCTTGAAGTGTGCTGCCAATTTTTGATGTGTAACATTTTTCCTCTCGGTTGCTATATATTTGTGGTAGTGATTTCGTGAAAAGGGACGGAAATGCGTAACAGGAAACTGGGGAAGCACGGGCTATTTGATTTGACCAATGAGCGCGCGGTGGTGTCGATCGACTTGGCCTGTCCCCCCCCCTCGCCCTTTATAGTTTTTGAACATATGATGACCTGTTTTGGGTAGGGGAGGGCTAACACACTAAAATATCAATCCCCATGCTAGTCCTATGGTGCCATTTATTGGATGATATGGGGTTGATATTAGGGGGATCGATAATACTACCTGTTTGGTTAGGAAATACAAGGACTCGACCCCCCAAGGGCCTCCCCTCCCCCTGGACAGCCTTTTATCAATAGCTCGACACCTGAGCCTTTCAATCCACTCGGACCTAGCTCTTTCGATATCTCTGCCTCCATAATATATTCTCACCGAATTTCTTGCTCATAGGGTTATTCCTTGTATTTTATATCAACGTTTTAAACTTTTTAAAACTTTTATTAAACTTTTTTTAAATCTGTAATATCTTGAAATGTATTTGAGTCTCTGCTTTGAGATTTGAACCACAGGTTTTCCTAAGCGAGATCCATCCATTTTGGTAGGTCTAGGGGAGCTCCAGCACTAAAATATCCCATGTTATTCCTATGGGGTTGGGTAAAAGTTTTGCCCTCCTTTGGAATTGAGCTAGGTTCTTGATATTTGGAGATTCGATAGTATTACGTCGTATCACGAGATATACGATACGATGATGAGAAACGATGCCTCACTACTATTTTACTTAACTTTCTTATACCTATTAAAATCGCAATAACTCTGACGTTTTTTTGATGTCACACTTGGAATATTCCCGGCCCATCCATGTGATTCATCTGACAAAGTCCTCAGCTAGCTACTACACTATAGTTATCACACAAATCTCCACTCTTCCCCAAATTAAACAAGAATAATTTTTTTTTTTGATAAAAAAATTGCATTGCTCCTTGTGTTAATTGAATAAAATTTGCACATTAAAGGTATAATTATTCAATAAAAAATTATTTCCAATCATAGCCGATTAATTTTTTTCAGGATTTAAGTTACTATTGCGTATTTACCACAATAACATGTCAGATGTTACACATCATATGCGACTATTGTAAGGCTAGTTTCTTTTTTTTTATACTCCGTGAAAAAAATAAAACCCGGAACTTAATCCTTCCGCCATTTTATAGAAATAACTTATCCTTTTGTGGATAGAAGGATATAAAAGAACTTGATTGGGTTCGTAATCCATTTCTGATAACGGATACATATCGACACTGCTGCCCACCATAAATGCAACACCCTGAAGGAAGCACTCAAATAACAGAAAATTTACAACATGCATTAGTGGAGGTGAGATATGCAAATGATTAGAATTTCAGCGCAGACACACATCACACACACCAGGGGTGCCACCTCAAAGCGATATTTAAGGCTTTCGACGATTTGAAGTTCGGCAATTGTGTTTTTCTTGTGATTTTTTCAAAAAACGATCAGTTATGTCTCGTAGAAAACAGCGATCAGCTTTTGATCAAGTATCTGAGTTCGACAGAGGAAGGATAGTGACCTACCGAGATTCTGGATTATCTTTCAGGGAAATCGGTAGTCCCCTGTTGGACGAAGCCAAACAACTGTAATGCGGATATGTGACCGTTGAATGCAGGAGGGTATGACGAACCGACGTGGTCGATCGCATCCACCTCATCAGTGTACCACTTCACGTGAGGACAGGCAAATTGTGCGTATGGCAGTGACGGATCACTCAGTCACATCACGAACCGTAGCACAGTACATTGAGTCTTTAACACATCATTCAGTGTCTGCGCGTACCATTCGACACCGTTTACAGCAGAGTGGTATGTCCGCAAGACGTCCATTGCTTGATTTACCCTTGACGCAGAACCACAGACGTCTCCGCCGCCAATGGTGCGATAAAAGAAGGATGTGGGCGGCAGAATGGAATGAAGTTGTCTTTATTGACGAGTCACGCATCTGTCTGCAACACCACGATGGTCGGGTTCGAGTCTGGAGACACCGTGGAGAGAGGATGCTGAACAGCTGCGTTATGCACCGCCACACTGGTCCTGCACCGGGTATTATGGTATGGGGCGGTATTGGATATCACTCTCGCACTCCTCTAGTAAGCATTGTCGGTACTTTAAACAGCCAGCGCTACATCTCCCAGGTGTTGGAGCCAGTTGTCCTTCCTTACCTTCAGGGCTTGGCCACAGCCATATTTCAACAGGATAATGCGCGACCACACGTGGCACGCATTGTCCAAAAGTTCTTCGCCAATCACCAGACTGAATTGCTTCCCCGGCCGGCTCGTTCTCCGGATCTTTCACCGATAGAAAACATAGGGTCCATGGTTGATCAACGATTGACCCATATTACACCCCCAGCTGCCACACCAGATCAACTTTGGCAACGTGTGGAAGCTGCTTGGTCTGCTGTACCCCAAGAACACATCCAAAGTCTGTTTGAATCAATGCCGAGGCTTGTGGCAGCGGTGATCTCCAACCATGGCGGCTACTCTGGCTACAGATTCTGGCAGGAACCACACTGCACAGAAATCTATAAATTTAATCATTTGATACTTGGTCAACATATTATCCACAAAATAAATTTTGTTGTGCTATCTCTTGCCTTTCTTGGTGCTGCAATTACGGTGGCCAGCAGTGTATGTGAATGAGCGTTGAATGAAGAGGACAAACTCATTTCTCTCTGTAACAATCGAGATTTAATTTCAAAACTTACGGAAGTGTCAATAAATTCATTTTGGATTAAAATTATAAGCGATTATCTCATAATAGCTCAAAAAGTTTTAACATTATTATTAAAACTTTTTACATCTTATTTAAGTGGATTAACCGTCAGATTTGGAAGACATTTGGATTTATTTTGAACGACATATCAATTTTTTACAAAGATTGAAAACTTTTTGATTCAGAGTAAGCACGTTAATCCGAGCAAAGCTTTATCACGTCTAGCACACAGCCTAAGTCCCAACAGTTCGTAATTATATCTCTTTTCAAAGCTGACTTGCTTTTCCCTACTACCACTACACGTTGACAACCATGGCTTTTTCCCTTGATCATCCTACTGATATGGAATTCCAACAAGTTTCTCTCCCACCTCTGTAACATCGACTCCTTAACTGCCAGTAGATCTAACTCCATGTGCTGAGCTTGAGGTCACCAAGGCTCTGACATCCGAGGATACCCGCTTATCTTCAAGAGATAAGAAAATATGATTTCTCCCTCTGACAATCAAAAGCCCTAGACAACTATGACCCGACCTTTGTTAAGATGACCAAGTAGCTGGCCAGCTATGGAAATCTTCTGGAAAAATCAGTGAGTGAGTTTGGCTATCTCCCTTATTGCAATACCCTGACTGACCTGTTCACGAGACACCAACTAGTTCTGCCTTTAAAACTCAATCTACTAAGAGAAAGGATGAGGATGGGTACACCTCTCCTCCCCCTACGAAAAATCTATCACTAATACTATCTCTGACCAGGAGAAATTTTAAATCATTTTGGAAAACAGATTCTCTAGCCTTAAACCTCGGGATACCCAAATAGCAGGAACATCATAATCTAATCAAATAAACTTCACTAAAAACCAATCAAAACCGAAAGCTCCACCTAAGAATCTCCCACCCCCAATAATGCTTAAAATTACCATGGATCACAGACAACAAAGGAAAACCTTTGAATTCCCGGAACTCAGAAGTAAACTCACTGGTGAGTACATTAAACTTTACACTGACATTGATCAACACACACACAATACAAAGAACTCGTACAAACACTTTCCACCTTTAATGGCCAATACTATGTCATAAAATCAAAAGCAGAACGAACCATAAATGTAGTTATCAAGGGTCTATCTCGAGGTTCCAACACTCAAGACGTACACAAACGACCTTATTGAATTAGGCTACTCGGTCGATAAAGTTGTTCAACTTATCGGCCGCAAAACCAGATAAATAGAAAAGAAGAAAAAATATTTTATTAACGATTGAAAATTTGAACAATATATATATATATATATATACATTGTTCAAATTTCCCTATATATATATATAGGGAAAGAGTGAACTAATAGGAGGAATTGTGAAAAAGGTTGAGAACTACTGCAGTGCTTCTTAAACTTTCAATATTTGCGGCCCAATATTCAATCACAATTTTCACACACACATTGCACCCCCTCCCCCTTCCATACAATAACAGTGTATTAAATTCAATAGTACTATAATTTAAAGCTACAATGCGGCTTTAATCTCGTAAGTGCCATCTGCGTATATAAACGTCTCACTCAGCCAAAGCGTTAATTTCCGTAGACGTATATTTACGTCTTTCTGAAGTGCGATCTTTTCTGTGCACTGTTATCCATAAAATTATTCCGAAGGCTTTAGTATGCAATAAAAGGACCTTGACAGTGTTTGCGAAGGATTTACTAATTTCAGGGGATATGCTTATGCATTTCTTTTCTCCCCCCCCCCGCCAATACATCAATATGCATGCCAACGTAGAAAACGGTGGCATTGGGGAGGGAATTGTGCGATTTTTAATCGCGTTAAGGGATTAATTATAAGTTAGTTTAAGGGATTAACTTTTTATTATAAACCATACAAATGATCAAGATAAGTTTTAATTTTTGTGTATAGTTTTATGTAATTATTGATCTTGTTCTTAACTTAGTATTGTTAAACTTATTATAGAATACATTGTACAGTACTGATGCATTTATAAGTGTATTAAATCAGTTATATCAGCGTAAATGTGTATTTTATTTTTTATCATGTCAAAATGTATTTTGTTTGTTTACTTTCAGTAAAGTAATAATTTTTAAATCTTTAGTTTTAGACTTTTCAATAGGCCCTTGTAGAGTTATTACACCGCCTAGGTGGCACGCCCCACAGTTTGAGAAACGCTGAACTACTGCAATAGGTGGATATTAGCGATGAAATTCATAATTTTGAATCACGGTCAAATGATAAGGATGACACTTGAGCTAACATCAAATTCTCCAAGCTTGTATGCCACTTCAAAGTGCGGGTTGTGAGCCTCGACAGATTTAATGGGCCCCAGCCCCTCTAAACAATGGGTCTTTCGTGGTATCAAGACTCGACAAGATCTAGTGAGCCTCTTGACGAAGTGTGGAAGTCTGGAGATTGGGTTGCCAAATCAGGTGTCGTCTCTCATCCCTACGATTATACCCTCATCATTATAAATCTATACAAAAACAAAAACAAAACAAAATTCTATTCCTAATATTTGTATCAACTTACATTACTAACTCTATACACGCAAATCAAAACTGTTGATTCCAAGAGAGACATCGACCCACTAACATCAAATAGTATATTAATTGAAGCGTGTTTACCGGAAGTTGATTCATTGAGGAATTCCTAATAAATATGTTTCGATTGTTTTTCGGTATCAACCCATTTCTCGAGCGGACTAGACACGCGCAGAGGAGGCAGAGAGTGGGGTGGCAGCAAGGACGGGCGTGTGTATCGTCTGCAGACGGGTGGGTGTTGCACACCTTGACCCCACGGTGGTGTGTGGGTGGGGACCGAGAACTCAGAAATATTGCCTAATAATTTTAACACCGCACATTGCTCGCTCAGAGTAAGCACTTGAGATAGGTAGCTTTTTTGTGGTTTTAGAAGCTTTTTTTTTAAAAAAAAATGTTATTACTTAGCAGTATGACTTGAATTTTAACTTGCGTCGGTTTTATTTTTGTTATTATTTCTGTTCTTGAAAAGGCGATAAAATTAAATATTTCATATTTCATATCAAGAGTATTTAATAGTAGTTTATTAATTTAAAAAATAGAAGTTCCCCTAATCTTGCGATTAATGTTTCTAAATATGATAATTTATTTTTTATAGCGATAAATATGTAATGTATTTTCTCACAATTTCCCTTTACTTTGATTTTAGCATCTATATCATTTTAATTTATTTTAAATTTTTATCTCAATTGCAGTTTCTATACTATAAACCTATCATTTATAAAATATCTGTATTCAGATCGCTAGCTTATTTACATATATATATATATTAATTTCATAGATTTTGTATAAAGTAATATAATTAAAATAAAACGTTTTCGCTTGTTAAGAAAAAAATTTTATTTTCTAAAATATTTATTTTTATGTACAATGTCTATTTTAAGTATCATCTATGAATATCTATTTTAAGTTTTTTCATAAAGGGAAAAAAGGGAAGAAATTGTGTTTATTTACGTACTGATAAAATTATATTAATTACAAAAAAATATAAAAACTTAGTCCCATACGTTGAATTTTTCGTTAGAAAATGCGCAGATGAAAGCAGTATTTTTACAATATCAAAATATTTCATTTGAGTCCTAAATTCATTTTTTCCCTGACTTAGAGGACACAGTACCTTGCACCCATTTTTTTAAAACTTCTATATTTCTATGAACATTTTCATATGTACCCTATTTGAACAAACATGAAACATGACTCTTAAGCAATTATTTTAAATTTTAGATTTTTTTTAAATATTTTAATATTTTAAAATTTTTACTACTTTTACAAAATGTTATAGTTTTGAACAATTTTTTTCTAATATTTTTAGATGTGCTTTTCACAGTTATCTGCATGGGGTGGGTGCTGCGAGTGATAATTTTACTTTTACAAGTTTTTTAGTGTCGGACACTATAAAAAACAGTAAAAAAACAGCTATATATAAAGATTTTAAAAAGTTATGTTACTACTCTGAGATCAATCTTTATACCATGCGCAGACCTGTCAAACATATTATACAAATCAAACAAAAAAAACGTTTTAATTTAAAGTTCAAGCTTTATATTGAATACAAAAAAAGGTCTTAACATTATAAATACACGGTCACAGTAAAAAATAAAAACCTGAAAAATGTCATTTTTTTTTAAGTTTTAAATGTCACTAAAACAAATTAAAAATCGAAAATATATATATTATTCATTTTATATACACTATATAATTCAAGCTCGATCAAATATATCATTGTATTAAGTTGTATTAAGTATATTTTAAGCCAAACCCACACACCTTAAATTAACAAACCGTATAATACTGCTTATGACGGGCACTTTTAACATAAAAAGGAAGACCGAAATTTATGGGTGTGCGTTAAACGCCGGGTATAAGAATAAGAGCTTTACCAATAAAAAAAAATTGACCATAAAAAAAGAATTAGACTTCCACACGCATCGAAATACTGTTTATTTAAAAGAAATGACATTCCTTTATGAACGCGAAGGGCTGTAGTTCTAGAAGTATACTATTTTTTGTATAGCTTGAAATAATACCTCGAATAAATGACTTCGAAACATTAAAGCATTGCACACATACATATATATTTCAGGTTTCTTCCTAAAAAAGGGAGTGCACGTGATAAGCGAATGTACCTAAAAATTGCAGCTTGAAAGTACAGGTGCGCGTTATGTGCCAGATTTTACGGTACAATAAATTAAACTTAAAAGTAAATAAAATGAAACAATAAAACGTAATGTTGTTGTTGTCGTGTCCTTCCCGCAGGGAAGGAATGAAAGTTGCCATTGCCTGCGAGACAGGTTGGACTTCTTAACGATAGATGGCGACACCACCTATCTCCACCTCCACAATTTCGGCATCGAACTGAAGGGGGAAGGAAATATTCTCCAGCCCCCTGCACTCGTGGTTTCTGCTGCGACCGCCCACAAGACTTTCGGATCCACTAATTTAACGAGTACGTACTCCGTCTATACTCGGTGGTATTTAGTGGCATCGGGCATCGAACCCAGGCCCTCAGGTCTGGAGTCCGATGCTCTAACCACTAGGCTACCCACGGCCCTAAATAAAACACAAATATACTTAACTTAGTAAATTTTTTAAAAAATAGCTGTTTGTTTAAATTCTTATTCTGGGAATGGAATTATCAAATATACTATATAAAAGAATCAAAAAAAAAGTTTTCAAAACTATCTTGATTACAACAACAACAAAAAACCTTAGATTTTGAGCACATAACCATGATGAAAAATAAAGTCGAGTAAATTAAGTAAATAAACTTTAATTGCTTAGGATACGAAAATAGTGTCAGCAAATATAAAGTCATTATATGGTTTAGTATCGGTTTTCATTTCGATATGCAGTTAAAAAAAAGATGTTTTCTTTTCTCTAATGGGGCTGCGGATTGGTATTCATTATCTTTGCAGACCTAGTACATTCCCCAGGAGCTGGTATCACTTTTTAGTGTGGCACACTATAGGCGACACCAATTTCCGCATGTAAATTTGTACCCAGTTTCCTCCCCAGAGTGAGGCACCTCATCTCCGACGATGTGAAATTGTACTTAGGAATTTAATTTTGCTGAGAGCACCCAAATCAAACGGGCACTCAAGGGATTTTTTACATGCCACATAATATACGGCATGGACGGTGTCGGTTTTTTGCATCATGAAAATCCATTGACTTTGACTGGGGTGGAACCCGCAACCTTATGCGCAGAAAGCAAGCGACTAACCAAATGCGCCACCCAAACAGCAAAAAAAAAAGTTAAATAACTGATTAAATAATATAACTAGAACTACGAAATGTTGTGCACATATTCAGAAAATTCGCACAGTTCTGATCAGGTAATAAAAAAATCCATTTATTTGGTTATTGTTTTATTTTTTGAGTGGAATGTTTTGCTTTAACTTAATATCTCGATTTTATGTGGCAAATTAACTATAGGTATTATTCTGCTACACAGCTCAAAGTTGCTTAACTAAATAAATACAAATATTGCAGTTAATTTGGAACACTTTTTTATATATGTGATACATATTTTTTAGCCTTTTATTAAACCTAATATACAGTGCAAATCGCTTAACACAAAATTGAGGGGAATGAAATATTTTTTTGTATTAAAAGAATTTCGTGTTAAAAAATATTGCAAAAAAATTCAATAAAATTAAGTTTGTTAGAGTACATTTTATTTACATTTATAGAGTATCTTATAAATTGATCGAGCAATCTTCATTTTTTTCTTATTGCTAGTAAATATTTTCGAAACAATTCCTTCCGGTAAAAAAATTTCATGTTTTGTATAGTCACTTGATCGCAAAACTGCAAGATACTTGTTGTATTTGGAAACACTTTCATTTCACATCTCTCTCAAATCTCGCCTACATGGCTGGTGTTTTCCGCATTTTGTTCATCCTCAAAAGGGAAATTCTTTCGTGTTAAGAGTTCTTCCATTTCGTGTTAAGAGGAAAAAATGCATGAAATACGTATAGTACTTCTTCGGAACCATTGTATCATTCCGTGTTAACTGATATTTTGTCTTAAACGTTTTCGGGTTAAATGTGTTTCACTGTATTGTAACAATTCTAAAATCTATATTCATTTTGAATTGTGCATATACAGCTGATATTAAATCCAATCAATTTACAGGTTCTTAAAATAGTTTCCTCATAAAATGTATTATTGAATTGTTCCTTGCTTAGGTTTCCACTGATAAAACCTCACTCCAGAAAAATGAATCCAATTCCATTCTTCCCACAATGAACGGAACAAAATTAATTCCAAGTTATGGAAATTGAAACAATCCCGAACAGGAATCGTAAATTCCACAATCACATCAGAACTATATATTAATGCATTTATCAAAATTATTTCACTCGATTCGGTGGATTAATCACAAACCCCTCATAATCCGGTCAAAACGACTGAACTTCTTATTTCCCGTCTTAATAGATTATTAGCTACCAAAAATTCGAAAGTACACTCCATTCAAATCTCAGCAACAATCATTCCGACGTCTTAATGTGTACATTTAAATTAAGACTCTTCCGAGTAAAACGTAATGAAACTGCGGAGGATTTGAAACGTTCTTTTTCGTTCCTAATCAATAATGATTAGGGGAAATTAAAGGCGCTGTTATTTAAATCAAGCTTTTGCAAATCAGCTTATAGAACAATAATCACAGCCTGCAGCAGAATCGGCGGGAACTTGTCACACCGTTCGTAAGCGACAAAAGTTTAGAAAGCGCTAATCAGGGCTGACTTAGGGTGATAAAACTAATTAGTCGAATGTAGAGCTCCGTAAAGCTCCCCTTAAAAGCCATTCCAAGGCCCTGAATGCCATCCAAATAGTCGCAGGGTAAATTTCTCCTTTAAAATAAGCAGGCCGAATTAGTGACAGCGCGGCTAAATCCTGTTTCGAATTTTACTTTTTCCCACCCAGCCGCGCTTCCAGGTAAATTAATAGCGAAGTTTTCATTAATTGCTCGACTGGCGCGAAGCAGGAAATTAATTAGTGCCGCACAAAAAAGAACCTGTGTGTTCTGTAATTGAGTTTTATATTACGTTGATAGAAGTTTATTTAAAGGGTGAGGATGGACGTCGTTATGTTTTCCTCGTTGATAGGCTTAATCAACTCTTACGTCTTTTGTAATAATTAATTTAAAATTTGCCATGTCTTTCGAGTAATATTCGGCGAGTTATAATATTTTCCTCATGTGTATTTAGCCTTATATATTCAACAAATATTGCACAGATATATCTATATATTTAGACAATATACACATCCCTTAAATTAATATTATTTGTATATTGAAGAATAGCAACATTTCTTTAAACATTTGTAATCAGCCATTAAACATCCGTTTCGCTGGATATTTCATGATGTTTATGAATATATATTTTTATACACATAAATTATTGATATCTAAGTCCCAGCACTAAACGTTCGATTGCATTGAGAAAAACCTTATAACCCTAACCTCTTGATTTTAAAAGGTCAGGATTTGAATTCCTGAGCTTGAAGTAGAATTATCTTTTACACTCCCTAAAGTGGATTTCCCTAAAACTCATTTTTTAGTAGATCTCTACTCAACAAAATAAATATGCCTGACAAATTTCCTTCTAAAAGTAATAATTCTAAAACGGGAATATTTATCTGTAACGCTCCTTAACCCTCGCAATCCCTTTTTGGGGATCAATTTCCTCAAAACCCCTTTTGTACTCCTAGAAAGAATATACCTGAAAATTTTCAAATCTGTTGGTCTAATAGTTCAAAAATGGTAATATTTATCTATAATACCTCTTAACCTCTGGCAACACCCCCTTGGGGGTCGATTTTCGCAAAATCCTTTCTTAATGGATCTCTACTCTATAAAAGAAACCTGCGTGCCAAATTTCAAGTCTGTGAGTCTTATAATTTCTGATAAATACTGATGAGCGAGTCGCTTTCCTCTTTTATATACCAGGTGGTTATAATTAAACTTCCTCTTTGAACGACCTCCTACAACGCAAAAGGGTGAACGGAATGCAGAGAAATTTTGTGTATAGGCTATACACAAAATGCGCTTACGGAATTTCAAAAAAAAGAAAGGGAATTTTCGAAAAAAAATCCCTTTTGGGGAAAACATGCAATTTAATTCAATAAACGCGACCAAAACGGAATACAGAAATAATATTAACAATCCAGAACAAGAATGATGAGTAACAAAATGCAAAACTGGGAAAAGTAGGATAAAAAATGTCGAGATTTGCATGCTTAAGAACAGGAAGCTTTATGTAGGTAAATAGATGCATAGACCGGCGTTGCACGGGCTATTTCGAGAATATAACTTCATTACCTATGAAAATTTCCCCTTCCCAATACGGAATCAGCACTTCCTGGTGTGTGTGATTTCAAAATTGTTTTCATTGCAATTCATTTTTGCGAAATTTCTTCCACTTCTTTCCCAGGTTTCTTTTCCCCTCGTTTGCACAGGCTTTTTCAAGTGTATAACTCTTTTTCCTTCTTTTGAATCCAAGGATTAAATCTTCAAAAAAATTTCTTTTTTCGATTAATTATTTACAAAAAACAATTGTGCATAAATATCAAAAAGTAGTAAGTTAAAGCAAAATAAAAAAATAAGTTTCTGCTTACAAAAAACTAAGTATATTCATTATTTTTTAATAATAACTAATTTTTTACAATCTAAAATAATAAAATCGGATTTTAAATTTTTATTTATAATGAGTTTCGTTGTATACCGTTAGCTTAAAAAGCTCTCTAAAAACTAATCTAGTTTTATCCATTAGAAAACAATGCAAGATAAAATTAATAAATAATTAATTTAGTGATGAAATAAAAAAAAATACAGCTTTAGTTTTTTTTTTTTTAAATATATTAATTTTAATCCTTATCGTTAAGTAATGAAATAAACAATTTTTACCATTAGCTGGACGTTTGAATGTTCGAATAAAAATATGTAAGAATTAGAAAAGAAATATGAGAGGAAAATGCCTAATCATTTGCTTATATTCACTGCATAAAAAACGTTCAGAAATAAATTACTATCTGATAGAAACATTTCAAGATTTTACGGTTTTCCAGTAAATCATTTTCTTAAAAATAAAAAATAGTTCTTATAAAATCGTGTATTTCCTGTGCATGTTGTTTAACATGCTTTCTTGTAACAATTACATTATTGATATTCTTACAACAATTATTGTTGTAACAATAACATTACAGCAATGCAGATGAATCATGTTTTTTAAAGATTTTAATAATTATCTTTTTAACTGCAGTATAACATCGTTTATCCGAACGTTTATTATCCGGAGCGTCAAATATCCGAACCAAAGTCCGGAAACATTTCGAACAGTGCAATGCTCAACTGTTGTTTCGCGTGAGGCCAAAAAGTGACGGGAAAACCGAAGGTGAGGGATATTTGGAGAATTTCAGTTGTGTGATTTGGAAAATATCTGCGCGGAATTTTAGATCAGTTTCTTTCCAAGTGAGGTTGTGTATACGTGCTCTTTTGTTGATTTAGAAACCTGGATGGCATGCAATGAAGAAGACAATGGATTTTTCAAATGCTAAATGATGACGAGATTTGGATTTCCGTGCAAGAAAATTCCGACCCTGTCGACGATGAAACGGATGAAGACGAGGACAACAGCAATGAAAGTAGCAAATGTTGACACGTTTTTCTGCATTAGAGACTGCTATGGAGTGGTACAATCAGAATATTATCCTACTCAACTGCTGTTCAAGAGAATCAGAGACCTTGCAGCGAAGAAACGAAGGTGTACAATGGTACAGCAAAAAATAAGTGATTATTTTCCACAATCAAGGTAAAATTGCGACATTTTGCACTTATTTTGCTTTTTCTTCAAGATGATTTTCAATTTCTTACAGTGTCCGGTTTCATATACTGCATGGATCACATTCGAATTTCGATTATCCGAACAATCGCGTATCCGAACGGTGTCCGGTCCCAATTGATTCGGATAAACGACGCTCTACTGTAATTGCAACTTAGGAATTTAAATGGTTAAAATGTATTCCTCGCGGATCGTTTCCTATATTTTGGTACCTTCGGCGCAAATGTAAACATTTTCTTCTTTTATCTATGTTTATTATAATTCATTATTCGAAATAAACTTTCCTTTCGAGGAACATTCTTTTTGCAGCCTACCTAAAGTTAAAGCTTGTTTTTTGACCCAAGTGAGAATTTGACACTCTTGCTGTAGACCACTGTTTCTTAAACTGGGGGGCACCCTCTAGGGGGGCGTGATGACTCTACGAGGGGGGCGCGAGCATATTGAAAAGTGAAAACATATTATTATTTTAAAAAATTATTAATTTACTGAAAGTAAACAAACAAAATGCATACTGATGTAATAAAAAATAAAATTTACATTTACACTTATAAATGTACCTGTACTGTACAAAGTATTTTATAATTTCTTTAAATACCAAGTTAAGAGAAAAACTTTAATAATTACCAGTGACCCCATGGGCTTTTCATATATAAAATTGTATACAAAAATGAACACTTTCCTTGACAATTTGTACCGTTTTTAAATAATCTCTTCACTGAAGATTAAAAGTTACGCGATTCACTCCCCAATGCCTTCGTTTTAGACGTAGGAGCGTGTATGTGATGTATTGGGAGGGAAGAAAAGGAATAAGCCTAATCAAATTCTCTGAAATAAGTAAATATTTTGCAAACACTGCCATCGTCCTTTTATTGCATACCAAAGCCTTCGGAATCATTTTATGGATAGCAGTACACAGAAAAAATCGCACTTCAGAAAGACGTATATTTACGTCCGGGAAATGTAAAGCATGGGTTGCTCGAGACGTATATATACGCCGATGGCACTTCAGAGGTTCAATTCGCATTGTAGCTTTAGCGTCAAAGTATAGTATTATTGAATTTCTGCATTGTTATTTGTATGGCAGGCGGACGCGATGAAAATTATGATTGAATATTGGGTCGCAAATATTGAAAGTTTGAGAAGCACTACTGTAGACTACAGATTTACGTACAAGTATTTCTCTTATTGGATTAATTGAGGTAAGACCATCATATTCTTGCTGTAGCACAGAGCACTTTCAAAGACTTCTGAAAATACTCAAGTGATGGAGTGCTTTTTCACGTCTAGGATTGTTGATCACGGGCCTCGTACTTTTTAGCCACGGTCAAGTGACGAGAATGACACCCCTTTCCTAACTTCTACTCCACGCCAAAAGGAGGACATTAAATCTCGACAGATTTAACGTACATCAACCCCTCTACATGGCGTGTCATTTGTGGCACTAGACTAGAGCTCGTGACACGCTAGCTAAGACTCCGTGACCATAATCACTCAACTTGCAAATCTTTAAAATAATCAGCGAGAAATTCTGGTTCAGAATTTGTTTTTGTTAAAGGGAAAAGAATCAAGAAACATTCTGTAGAATTTTGTAATGTTTTTTTATCACTTTTATTTTGTTAAATTAAAAACGCTTTTTCAAGATAAATATAAATGCATACACAAGAAAAGTTTTTTTTTTTTTGCATTATATTTACACCCTTTCTTGTATTTGAATTTAATATATCTCTCGACTAGACGTTACCTACCTGCTTCTCTCTCTGGGTATTTCATGACGTTTTATAAATATATCCTGTTTATATATATAAATTATTGATATCTAAGTCCTAGCATTAAGAATTCGATTGTATTGAAAAATATACGTATACCTGTAACTCTCGCCTCTTGATAAAAAGAAAAAGGACAGCACTACTAATTTGTATTATCTAATAATCTCTAAAATTGAGTATAGAATGATGTTTGCACTTTCGTAACCCTATAACCGTTTTCCGCAAAACCAATTTTAGGTGGATCTCTACTCCATAAAATAAACATGGAAGCCAAATTTCAAGCCTAAATCTAATAGAGCAAAAACAAAATTTTTTATTATCAATACCCCCCCCCCCCGTATGTCCGTTGAGACTCGACCTCCCAAATACCGTTCTTAACGGATTTCAATTCAACAAAAGAAAAATGTAAACCAAATTCCATTATTATGGTCCTTGTAGTTCGAAAAAATGAATTTTTTTTGTCAACACGCCCTAGTAACCCCCTGCTCACCAGGAGTTGATTCCCATCAAATGCATTCTTAGTGGATCCCTATTCAACAAAAGAAACATGCACAACAAATTTCAGGTACGCAGTTCTAACAATTCTAAAACAAGATTTTTTCCCTTGACCCCTCGCAACCCTCCTTAGGGGTCGATTTTTGTTTTACTCTTTGTTAGAGGAACTCTATTCCATGAAAGGAACATGCCTACCAATTTTCAAGCAAGTAGATCGAATAGTTTAAAAACGGAAATATTTATCTATTACGCCCCTTAGTCCCCCGAAAAGAAACTTTAGGGTTGATTTTCGTGAAACCCATTTTGTAGCGTTTTCTACTCCACGAAAGGAATCTGCTTACCAAATTTCAAGACTGCACGTCTAATAGTTTAAAAATGTGAATATTTATCTATATCCCCCCCCCCGCTTGAGCTCCCGCAACGCCACTTGGGGGCCTGTTTTCACAAAACTTATTTTGTAGCGAATCTCTACTCTATGAAAAGAATCTGCTTACCAAATTTGAAGACTGTGAGTCTAATAAATTAAAAATGGTAAAACAATTATCTATAACGCCCCTTGAGCCCCCGCAACGCCACTTGGAGGTCAATTTTCACGAAACTCATTTTGTAGCGTATCTCTACCCAAGAAAGGAATCTGCTTACCAAATTTTAATACTGTGCGTCGAACAGTTTGAAAATCGGAATAATTATTTATAACCTTAATCACGATATCTCCGGAACTACTCAACCTATAGATTTGAAACCCTTAACCCTTGACCCCTTGGGGTCAATTTTCCCAAAATCCATTTTGTAGCGGATATTTACTCCATGAAAGAAACATGCCTACCAATTTTCAAGCAGGTAGGTCAAGTAGTTAAAAAATAAAAATATTTATCTTTTACGCCCCTTAATCTCCTGCAACACCACTTGGGGGCTATTTTCCCAAAACCCATCTTGTAGCGGATCTCTACTCTATGAAAGGAATCTGCTTACCCAATTTCAAGATTGTACGTCGAGTAGTGTAAAAATGGAAACAATTATTTATAGCACCCCTAACGCCCCTTGCGGCTTGAATTTCGCAAAAAATCCGTTCTTAGCTGATCTCTACTCTATGAAAGGAACATGTCTACCAAATTTCAAATCTATAGGTTGAGTAGTTCCGGAGATATCGTGATTAGTCAGTCAGTGAGTCAGTTAGTCTCAGTCAGTCGGTCAGTGAGTCACTTTTCTCCTTCATATATATAGATTAACTGTTATACTTTAAATTTAACTTATGAGTTACTTTTTTAATAAAATACAAAGAAATTAGCCGTTGAGGCTTTAAATAAATTATTTCTTTCGGTTAAGTTGCACACTGATGAATACAATTAAAAGGGCAAATGAGTTTTTTTTTTCAATAAAAAGAAAACTAACCAGGCAAATAAAATCAAACTAGTCCAAAATATCATACGATATAAGAGAAAACAAAATGGGCCCAACCTGCACCATAAATTAGAAAACTATAGTCACTTTTACGACACCCTGTGAATCATAGACAAACACGTCTAATAGGGTGTTTGATCGGCTCTAACGGCTACACAACTATCATATTGGTGTTTCATATTGTTTAGCAGAGTTCTTATCAACTCCTGAGGCAACCACATCCACTCCTTCACCAAGGCACGTCCGAAGATGTCCCGTACGTGTTCGATGGTATTACAGTCAGGGGACACTGTAGGCCACTCCCATCGTTGAAATGGACTTCTCCAATTTGAGGGATTCTTCCACCAATTCATCCTTATGTGAGCGTGCATTATCGTTCATATAGATAAAATGTGGTCCCCATTATCCACGGAAAAGTCCAAAATAATGTGCAAGGATCGTGTCCCTGTGCCATTGACTTATCATATCACCTCTATCAAACACTTGAGAGGTCTGTATACCCGTCTGCAACTATGCCTTCCCAGACCATCCGACTACGTCAACCATGGAGATCATTTTCAAGAATGTTAGAGAACCGATATCGACTCCCAGGTTCTGTACAGATGAGAACACTTCTTAGTCTTTGTCCAGACTGAATCGCGACTCCTCACGGAAGAGAACCCGCTTCCAATCATCCTCTGTCCAAGACAGGTGTTTTAAGCAACCTGTTAGACGATCTTTATCGTGGTTCACACAGTCAAAGGTTGCTGACTACACACCACCTGCATTAAGTCTCTACGCCACAGTTATCCGTGAAAAGAATGTTCCTGTTGCATTACAGTTGTGTTGTTGTCATGGATTTATCCCTTTCAGCCACAAATCTCAACTAATGCTCTTGAACCGGCGTTGTTTCCCTTTCGTGGTCTTGGTCAGGTCGGTGGACCACTGTTCCTATGAATTGTTTCCATAGAGTGGACGCCCCATTTTTCGAAACCCTGCAGTTTCAATAGCATGTAGCCTGTGTAGCCTTCCCGAGTCTTCCAACTATCCAACCATCTTTTGGCACTATCCGGACGATAAAGACTGACCATATTAATGATGGGCAAATAAAAAATTTAAAAAATAATGATTGGGCTAAGCTATGTTTCAAAACGTCCTTACCCTACGACCTTCAGCGACCTTTACACAAAGTCAATCATAGCCCCACTTCCTTACCAAGTCACCTGTAACTACGTGGCAGAGTTTTGTTCTCAAAGAGCTCAGCTGTTATATGATACCGTCTTTGCTTATAGACGTTCCTTTTCTTAAAAAAAGAACAACCCATCAATCTCTTTAGTTGTTTTCATCAATGTTTTTCGCAATGATACATGCAATATCTAATGAAGTGTTGTAGTAATACCCCTTTTTAAGACTCGCTCACATGTGAATCAACCTTCCATTTACAAGTAAAACAACCTTTAGGTGGGTTTATTTATCGATTAGCACATCTTTCTTTAAGGTTTGCGACATAAAAATAAGCACCCATTAATAGATCAGTTTCTTAGCGAATTAATTTCCTTTGATACTTGATCCTTTAGATCGTGATAAAAGAATGATAAGGAGCAATTAATCCCACGAATAAGTAACAGGATCAACTGAAATTAAATAAATATTCGCTGTGATTATTATGCCAATGGAAATTGTTCAAATTTGTTGGAAGAGGTGGCAAATTTGGAAGTATTTAGAATTAATAATAAAACTTAGTAGAATGAGAGGTGCACTGATTGTATTAAAATATATTGATTGCAAAATATTTTACATCCACGATTCTTATGCTGTGATTTGTGTACTCCTGAGAATGCAAGGAATATTTTACGTCGAAAAACGGTCTTAACAGAATTATCAAGGATACTATTCTAAAATCTTTTTTGGAAATCTCTGCCCATGGTACAAGCACTTAGGTAATGAGCTATTTGTGCGAGTTTTTCCTATTGAAACTAACCTGGAGATTCCTTTGATAACATTACAAAACTTAACGCGGCCACCGTCTTACAGGTTTGATTTTTTGTTAACGTCACCTCTAAAGCAAAGCGAGGATTTTTGTCGATGGGGCTTGAAATTTCGAATCCCGGTCAAGTGACGAAGCAGACACCTGAGCTGGTGCCCCACTCTCCAAACCTCCCCACGACACTTATGACGGTTTCTATCCGCGTCCTTTCATTAATACTCTTGGGGACTTCTCTAACTGTTTGAGTTTACAACCACCTTCCGTAGAGAGAATTTGTTTTTATGCTAATTTGAGTGCTATTTAAACCCTGGCAATGTGTGTGTTAGAGTTTACTGTGCAATGCTAACTCCTTAGCTGGTTTGTCCGTACGCCTTAAGGACTACCGACAACTGACTACAACCTATTCGCCCGTACGCTGTACGGGTAATGATATTTATTTTTTCTATCTTTAATTTGCACATACATTTTTAATCTTTATAGTGAGATTATTAGTGCTAGTGTTTTTAAGCCATGTAGTTTGTCCATGGTACTGAAAAAGTTTTCACCTTGGATTTTGTTTAGGGTGAAGGCGGAAATTTTCCATTGAAAGCAGGAATTTAGATTTTTAAAATTATTCGTTAAAGAACAGGGGTTGGCAAAGCAATGTGTAATTTGTTGCTTGAAAAGAAATTAAAATGGAAAGACAATCCAAAAAGGTCAATATTATCTGTGGTCCCATTGCAGTGAAAAACTAAGTATTACACCATACTTCAAATTGTATGCGCATATACATATGTGCACACACACACACAAAATACTCAACCGTTTTAAAAAGAGATACGAACATGAAATTTTTTGTAAGTTCGAGAGAAATTCTCTCTTTTAAGATACATGAAACATCCTTCATAGCATGCAGAGTGCACTAGAGGGTACAATTATAAGGGTTTGTGTTGCATAATTATAACACAAAAAATAGTGAAAAAACGGTAAAATATTGAAAATTAAAATAAAATTCTTTCATTTTCGTATTCTGTTAAATATTATGCTTAATTATATGCAATAAAAAATGTGCCTTTTTTTGGAACATTTTGGGCAACAAAACTGACCACTTTAAGGGGTCAATAAACACTCACCCATTCTGTTTTGATGGATTTTAAAAGATGCTTCCCAAGATTTTGAAATGTTTCTATCGTCGTTGTGAAACCAATATAGGCAATGTACAAAAAGAATAACTTAGAGAACTTTATGTGACAACATTTGGCTGATGCACATCGCATATTCTTCTCACATAGCAGTTTTTTTATACGAAAGTTAGGTTAGTGAACTAGTTATAATATTCAAAATGTCAAAATCTCTAAAAAGTTCACATAGCAGATAACTCACATAGTTCACACTCAGTCTTAAGGCATGAAACAACTGGGGCCGGTCCCAGGGCCTCCTTTTGTTCTCAACTCCGTCTTAATAAGATTATGATCCGGATAATTTTAATGGTCAAACATTAGTCCGTACATATTCTCCAACAATTAGAGAATTTCAAACTGCATGTCAAGACTGTATAATAACTTATGTTGTTTTTGCTTATGCCACCTGATCGACAGTAACATCAGATGAAGGTCCACGAAATTCATCGTGGCTAAGGACTAGAAATTTTACGCCTGTCGTTAGCCTTAGCTTTGAGCCCTATTAAGGTGACAGTACGATTTTGCTCGGTACAACACGATAGATGGCGACATTATTTGGACCTACTGATTTAACGAGCACGTTCTCCGTGTGTACTCGGAGGATATTTGGTGGCATCGAGCATCGAACCCAGGCCTTCCGGTCTGGAGACCGATGCTCTAACCACTAGGCTACCCACGGCCACATAACTTATGTGATGACCATTGTCCATGTCTATGCCTAATACCCTAAACAGTCATTCAACTCATTTAGTCGAAATGCGACCATCGGTTGAGCCGCTTTGTGCCTAGGTTTTTGAGATTGTAAGTCAAGCACATTCATTTGTTTCAAATTACCATTTGAACGAGTATTGGACAATGCCTGCTTCGTACTGTCTACTTTTACAGATCTTAGATAGGGGCTACTTTTGCAAAGGGGCCTCAAAAAGCAAGATTTCCCTAGCGCAGGGCTTCGAAGAGTCTTAAGACGTCCCTGATGACATGAGTTTAACGAAGGCGATATTCTACACATAACTACCGCAAAACCAATATTAATTTAAGAACTTGAATGGTTTTCATACTCAAATATATTTTTAATGTATCCAATTGTAGTCCAAACTCAGTTCAATGTTATTTTTTAAAACATTTGGTTACATTTCCCAGAAATAGTGATTAAATTTGAATATGCATCTCTCGTGCTATCTTATTAGGCAGAACGAGCAATATATTAATCTCTTCACATTAATTCTGCCCACTGTATTCGCAACAAAAGAGCATTCTTCAGGAAAATTGAATTTCATATGTGATATTGCACAGTTTAAATCTGATAAAAAGTATCATTATCGAACGAAACAAAAAGTACGCAATTCCAATGTCCCAGTTCTCAATCGTTGTAACGCACAGACGAAAGGAATTACCGAAATAAAAACATACATTTTTCGAAGTATACACCTGCAGTAAATATTTACAATTAATTAATTATATAAACAACCAGAAATAAACAATCGTTGCGAGCGAAATCACCTTTAGCTCTTAAGCTCTCATTTGCGAGGGTGAAGACAAAAACCGTCCCAAGAGGAATCTCACACAAATCCATTTAAAATTCTTCCTTCCTTGCCATAAAATTAATTTGCCCGCAATGGGAGAAGGAACCACTAATGTGCGGTTGCCGTTAATTTCCAGAAAAGAAATCTTAGCGGGGGCGATCGATGACACTTCGGCATAATTGTTCGAAAATCTCATCTTCTTCCTCCTCCCCACCCCTTCCCCCTTAAAGAGAATTAGAAAATTATACCGTCGCTTATCTGTCCGCCAATAGCAAGATGGCGAATTGCCGCTGAAAGGCTGCTGCGGAAAATTAGCGAAAGATCCTTAAAAATCTATTTAAGCGCCCCGTTGTCACAGGTTCTGAGACGTACTTAAGCTAATTAGAATCGATCTGCTTGTGGTTGATATTATCTCTGTGGAAATTAAATATGGACCTCTCGAAGGCGCTCATCTGGAAATGGTAAGTGTGGTACACGCTCGGTCATCGGGTTCTGAAGCACAAGAAGCATTAAATGATCATAACGCGTGTTTGCTGATTGCTCATCACCCATGTTAAGGAATTCATGCCCATGCGATGGACTAAAAAATAATTTAAATTTTTATCGAAAACAAAGTACACTGATCAAAATAGTGAAAGTATATTGGGGTTGTGGATGAATCCTGCAGCTGGAGAATTATTTAGATCAGGGGTTGACAACCATTTAGTTGAGGCGTGCCAAACCAATCCACCAATAGAATTCAGCGTGCCGCATAGTCGGATATTTTTGAAATAATTCGATTCCCGCTATAATGTATGCAGAATTCAATAATAAAGATTTAGAGTTTTAATTATATATTGGTTTTGCATCATTTAAAGATATTTCTTAACATAAAAATAAATGACATAAAATATATTTTTCTGTACAAAATGTACTTTTGAACATATTTATTAAAATAAGAAAACTTAAAATATAAGTATTTCCCTTCATTAAAGTTAAGTAATTGTTTAAATGCGAACCTAGTGCTTGCACCGCTCTACTTTTATATCACAAAATTAGGGATATAACTTGTGACTTTCAATTTGACACGATTCTGAGCAATCAGTTGTTAAAAGTTGTTTTTTTTCGGACTTGAAATATATTTCATATGCGGAGAAATGTTTTTTACTATGATATATATGCGGAAAACGGAATTACACACACAATTTTCTGTTTTTAAACCATTAAATCTCTCCGGAATGACATTCTGCAATTTACAAAATAGCTGCAAATTTATCTTTAGAGTTATCTTTCAGATTTTTTCAGAATGTCCATCATTTTGAAGACGTTTGTCAAAAAAGGTCCATTACAAGTTTATCAACTTCCATCCTCTTAAAAATTTACAAACTAGTGCAGAGCGGCCACTAGTGCCCATAGGGTGCCGGCCTTTGATTTAAATTGATACGTGATCGACAAACGTGGTAGCTGTATGAGAAAAAGTGATACATGTTTGGCAGGAAAAAAATGCATTTCATTGAGCATCTGGGTATAAAAGGAAAAAAGCACAATTTGTGCCCATGAGGAAAAACGAACAAAAACAGCGTGTTTACTTGGGGGGAAAATCATCTTCATAAGGGATGGAGTTTTGCATTTTCAATCTTTAGATCCTAGAAATCACACTTTGTGGAACTCCAGTGATTTCCAACTACTTCGAAATGTTTGTCCCCCCCCCTACCCCTTCCTAAGCGACCAAGAATTCTCCAAGCTTCTGATTTGTTTGAATGATTTCGTTGAGACATCGCACTCATCGAAACTACACATTTAATGAATGTCGGTCATTTTTTCTGCTCGGTCTTACATTAAGTTGAAAGCCAAATTTCTTTCGTTGCCACTAAAGAGACATTTTTGATGCTAAACTCGAACTTTGCGAACTCCGAAATTTCAAAATGAGAAAAATTAACATTTGTGATACTTTTTTCTACTATCTGCAAAAAATTTCGTTTATACCGTTATTTTATATAAAACTTAGAATAACCTTTAATTGTTTTGAGCAGTTTATATTGAAACGGAGTTTTTGAAAATTCTTTGAAAAGAATGCTACTTTTTTAAGGTCACATATTACATTCGAAACCGGGATTTTGAACAAGCTTATGAATGATTAATTTTTTAAATATATTTAGAGTCACCTCATTTTGAATGTACACATAAAATTTTTTAATGAATATTATTTTAAGAAAAGATTATTTGAATGCCTTTTTCGGCAAAAAAAATTAAGAACATTCTCGATAGAAGAAAATTGCTTCCATAATGATAATATAATGCCTATACATACTATACTGTTCGAAATAATTGGAACAAATGGCAAAAAATCAAATTCCTATTTTCCAATTTTCTAAAACCCTAGCTTTGAATCATTGAATACCTTAATTTGACATAAAAATCTCTATATTAGCACGAATTATGTCCTCCTACAGCAGAAACGAACTCTTCAACTCATCTTGGAATCGACTCCACTAATGCAGCACACATGTTCTCAACTTCATCATCGGGGAACCACACTTGTATAGCACTTCTTATCATTTGTTCTGATGTCGTGCAAATCATCTTAGCTAAAGATTCTTGGTAATATGTCAAATTTGCGATAGGAATTAGGTCTGGTGATATACTTGGCCAGTTAAGCACTTTCATTTTATTTTCCCTCAAAAGTCTGAGCAAATATCGATTTGCGACAAGAAACCAAACCATGTTGATATTTTCCTTCAAATGTTTCCATGGAAATCTATTTCTATGTATTTGACATAATTTATCATGCCTTGAAAAAGAAATCTTTCAGTGCCATTTGTTGTGAAAAAACCCCAAAACGTGTTTAGAAGGGTGTTTTAGAGTCTATTGGATATGATCTGGCAGCAGAGTTTCAACTTCACTTCGTCTAACTACACTTGATTTGTATCCCTGAACAAATAAATGCGTTTCATCACTGAAAATCACCTAATTATAGTCCTTAAAATTCCAGGGTCAGTATTTTTGGTCTATGCTTAACATTTTTTCAGAATTTTCTTTTCCCTCGGTCTTTATGCCTTACGGCTAACTTCCAGAACCTTCTTCTCTGTACAGTTGAAATACATCAACATTTGCCATAAATCCCTTCAAAGGTCTGTGCTTGTCTTATTTTGCTTTTTTTTTATTAGAACTTTATCAGTTCTTGGAGTAAGTTTCGTTTTAAGACACACATTTTCCTTTTCGAGACGATGATCAAGCATCTCGAAATGTTCTTAAAATTCTTGAAACACTTGATTTTTCCCTCGCCCAATGCAGTAGCTATCTCTCTCACAGTCATAGAAGTGTGTTCTTTAAGAGCGATTATTTTAGAATGCTTCCGCGGAATAATATCCATCTCGGAACGAGCAAAAGTCACTTGGAACTCAAAATTATAACCCCCAGCACCACACAGAAAGGATCACAACTGAGCTACTAATGTACTGTGGGGTCGTGGACTGGTAGCGAGATAACGCGCACAGCTGGTTGATAGGATAAAATGAACTTTATTTTCTGGACTACACAATCATCTAGACTACTACCTAGAAAAATTATATGAATTGAAATATAAGTCAGTTTAGTTTTGATGAACCGTTGTGCCGCTATCTTCGGTCCGTTTCATTCTTTGTCGTACTTCTCTGTCTATTATCCGGAGGGCGCTCGCCCCATAATTTTCTTTAGTCCCACAAGATCAGGGATCAGGAAGCGCCAGCGTGTTTCTTCTCTCTCCTCTCACTCGCAGGATCAAGTCCCGTGAGTCGATCCCTTCCTTTCTTGAATCGACCCTTTTAAACTCCAGGGGCGGGTCAACTACATGCCCCTCGTCAACTTTCATTGGCAGATGACAAAAGTTTGCGCCTTCCACCTCAGTCTCAGTAGCACACCGCTGGTGTTGGCCGAATAATGGCTCTCGTCGATCTCGAATGTTCCCGCGAGAAAGACTGATCCAACATCTGGTTTATGATCCACCTCGTTGCTATTTCTTCTTTGAAGTGACCTGCCACCGTCCTCCGAGGCGCCAGTCTCCTAAAACAGTCAACTCCCTGGCAATAGGCACTCAATGAGTCTATGTCCCGTCCTTTGTGCCCTCAGTCACACCGGCGTCGACAGTCCAGATGCCAAAGCCACGTGCTGTCTCCAACCCACCAGGTAAGATACCTACTTTCCATATGTCAAACTCGACATGTATAGAGGGGTGTGAGCCGTGTCCATGCAACGTCGTCACAGTACTAAAACTAATCAAACGAATAAATCATAGTCAAGATTAATCCGTCACATTACTTCTGGACAGATATAACTAGTTTGAGACGGTTCAGGACAATAACTGGTAATCACATACCAACTCAGAGAAGAAGAAAATGTTTATCCCAATCAATTCAAACAGTATAGTTGCTGGTATTTCTCTATATCGGGGCTGAAGTAGAATTTTAGAAAAATTCACATCATTTTCAGAGTTACGATCCGTTGAAATAATAAGCGGTATTTTTTGTTAAAATTTCCCTACTGTGATAAAATAAAATAAGGATAAATACATTTTTAAATATATTTTTTTAAATCCTAGTTCAATCTTTGTATAGAAAAAACATTATTATATTTATAAGCATTTTTCATAAGAGGAGAATGATTTGAAAATATTTCATTCTTCATTTTCTGTCAAAAAATTAATTTAAATAATTTTTTTTCTTCTAATATTATTCGTAAATTTTTTTTATGTATAATTTAATTCAACTGATACTAAATATCAAAAAAAATTATATACATACTCAACAAAAAATCCCAGTTACTCAAACAAAATCCCGGTCTCTAATGTAGTCACCTTAATTTCATAGATTCTTGTTTGGAAATATTTTTATATATTAAATTTCAGGAACTACGAAATTTTCCCCACTTATTTATAAAAGGCTAACATGGAAAAAGAAGTTAAAAAATAGATATTTTTTTAAACCTCTGGTCATATTTAGTGTGTAATGTGTATCCCTAACTATAACCCCTTAGATTACTGGCGCCACAGACTTTAAAGCTTCAGCCATTATTATCTTTATAATGACTAATAAAGCTCGTGGGTATTAGTTTAAAAAATAGGGCATTTACCCCCCTCTTTCATCTTGAACAAACTCTTGTTAATCCTTATATCATTAGTGTACACAAACTTTGTACTCATTCCTAACTAGATTTGTGATTACTTACTTAAATTAACTGTTTTATTTTTTATATTTCTCTTTTTTGTTTTTAGAATAAATAGGTTATTATAGTTGCGTGTATAGTACATTAATTAGTTAAACATATTTCCTGGTTTAACTAATAATTTTGTGTTGGTTTGATGCTTCTTACAACACTTTTTCTGCAAATATTGGAAGCTTCAACATGTATTAAATAATTCAACCATCTTGCTTACGTACGCTTCTGTAAAATCAAATATACTCCAGTGTTAAAACTACAAATCCTCAGTATAGAACTTTATTGTTGATGAGAATTTTACATATTCGATTACATTTACAAAATATTCACACACACACAGAATAATTTTCTCAAAACTTCTCTAATTATATTCGTGGTTAAAGCTTTTATTAACAAAATAAATAAGAAATATTTGTATGAATTCTCAGATTATCCAGCCTGTTATTACCAATATTCCGTGAGTTACTTTATTTATATTGTTTATGCAGTAATACCCCGAACGTACGCGATAGGTGGTGTGACGGATCTATACGCGTCTCTAATCCCTTGGGGATTTTTCTGGGACAACAATATTATAAACCAACTTTCACCGTGTGAAGAAAGCGTGATTATGCAAATTAAGTATATTATATAAATTCTGTATTCGTGAGTTATAGGAGTTAATTTGTGAGTGAAGGATCGTGAAATGATTAAGTGCAAATCAGAGTTTATCAATTGAAGAAGTCTAAGAGAATCACTCGAAGGTTATTAAATCCGGATAAGGATCGTATTCAAGGCCTCGACTGGAGGACTCAACTTCATAAAATTACAGGTATCGTGATCCTTGTTTAGATAGAAGCTTAGCGTATCAGTGCGCGACGTAGTTTATATTGAGCTCATATAAGTTATCGTGGAATCAGTCGAGGGTCCGTATTATTATCCCCAGGCTAACAAGTCTCACCTCCACGCTCTGCTATCTGATCTTTTATCTTAATTACATTATTATTGTGCGTGCTTGAGATTTTGGTGACAAAAAAAAAAACTTGAGTGAATCATATCTATTGATTATTCAGTTCTTCGCACACATCTAGCCGGGTCCGAGGGTAGACAAGGGGAATCAGTGGGAAGCAGGAACCGACAAGCATTACAGTGGGACTGAGTGATAACCGTGTAAGTTGCGGTACAATTTCGCTTGTAAATTATTTTTAATAGGGGCCAAAAATGAAGGGAAAAAATAATAATTTATAAAAAAAATGTTCAATAAAATCTTAGTAACACAAATACACGAAATCACTAATCGAAGTTATTTTTATGTAGAAGGTTTCACACAATCTAAAGAAGTAGTTTGCCGTATAGAGATTCTTTTTCTCCCACAAAATTTCCTCGCAACATGTGTGGGGTGGTGTTTTTGGCATTCCTCTATCACCGCCTTGCCTACCTAAAGGTGAGGGGGGAAACAAAGCATCACCAGCAACTTCCATAATAACTAGTATTTTATTTCTCTTCAAGCACACTTAATCACAAGTAAAACTACAAAAGGAAACCCTACGGGTGATATATCAAGCGAGCTATCTAATCTCAAAGACTAACTCTAAGTAAACCAGACTACGTGAACTAGATAAGAACAAGCGCTAATGAACCGATAACTAAATATGATTCAATCTATCTTAGATGCTCAATCTGATAATTTAATATCTTAACAACTACTTCCTTAACTCGCGCTATATTTGTGAAATACTCCTGAAATATTCTAATATTCTCACCTACGTATCACCGCAACAGCTCTTCTGCTCCTTCTATCTTACATCTACAAAACCTTGACTTTATATAGTCAAACTAATTCAAATATCAGGGTTTCTTCTTGAGAGGCTGTGAATTAACGCGAATGCTGGCCCGAAAGTTTCCCCAAGAGAATTAGTGGAATAATGACGCGTATAGATCCGTCACACATGCTAAAAAAATTTTTTTTCCATGGTTTGATGATAAACTGTGCTCCTTTATTGAAATTTATATTTTCTAAAATTTGTAATAAATTTTTTAACAAACTGAGGCCTGTCAAATTCCCAAACGTCATTAGACTTTCTGTTTGAGGCTGGGTCTAAAGTTCTTCAAGGTCTTGCTCTTGCTCATGCATTTCTATAAGTTTCATCAATTGTCAGCTCCTGATTGTGGGAAGCCAGAAGTTCTTGAAAGTCATCACTATCCACTTCTAAATTTATTGGACTGGCATGATCAACAACTTCTTTCATCAGGTTCTGGCACTGATTCTGCCTGAGTTTCAGTAATGGCAAAAAGGGGAAAAAATGACTATTCTAGGAGCTATTTAAATTTATTTTTGTAAACTTCATTCCAAAATTGTTCAATGATTCTTACAGCATTTAAAACATTGAATTGTTTCCAAACATCTTTACAGAGAGCTCGTTATTTTGTTTCATAGCTTCATGTAGATGTGCAAATGATTGTCTCGTATAATGAGTTTTGAATGTTTTGATGACTCCCTGATCCATCGTTTGAAGCGATTGGTGGTATTGGGTGGCAAACAGTGTCGATTTAAGCTAATTTCGAGCCCTGGGCGCAGATCTACAATCCCCCTTGTCACTAGCGGATCGAAATTTATTGCCACAGCAAACTTGATTAATCCATATCCATGCCCCTGGGTACCTTCCCCTTGCACCCAATGGATAAACTGGTACTGGTGGCAAATTTTTACACGTGTGTCAAAATTGGTTAAAGTTGCAGGGGGATGACCAGGAGCATTGTCGATTATCAGCATTGCTTTAAATGGCATCTATTTAGATTTGCAATAACGTTCTATATCGGTACATCAGGTCCCCAGAAAGAAAAAAAAAACGATCAATCGACGATATTTGAAAGTTGCGTAACTCCGAGTTCGAGTAAGTCGGGGTAGCTTATGTCGATGTATTAATGTACTTAGGAATGTATTATTTATACTTTTGAACCACTTAACTCAACAGCTCCTAGAATAAAATGCTTAAGATATCCCTCATATTATTTATAATTTATTTTTTATGTGTTTATCAAAATATAGTATTTTTCCTACAATTGTTTATCGGAGTACCAAATATCAGTTGGGCTATTGTTTCGGCTACATTGTGAAAGCGGAAAATACCGGAGAGCCGCAACTTTTTAAAATGGCTTCTTTTATGTTAACTTTGCATCTCAGAAAAGGTATCAGTTGTATTATACAAAATTTAATAAATATAAGTTAAATAAATTAAGTTTTATTTATAAAACTTAAAATTATATTTATTTAAAAATAATTAAATTTATTTAAAACTTATTAAATTATTTTTATTTTAAAACTTTAATTATATTTATTTATAAGTTAAATAAATATAAATTTTATTCCTTTTATTTAATGCGCTAATTTTATATCATCCATAGATGTAAACACATTTAATTTTAGCTTTAGCTGATTGAGACAAATGTACCCTATATCACTTTTTTTTTACAATTATTTTTAAACCAGATTGGTTGTTGAAATTCTTATCACAGCTTGAAAGTTAATGTGTGAATCAACTTGCCTCTGTATTTTTACTCTTGTTAATTTTTAAACAACAAAAAAAAAACTGTGTACTCACAAATATATGTTGACCCACTGTCCATTTGATTTTCTGATTGTTCCGACAGACGGTTACTTTAACAGCCCTCTTAATTAGAATTAACTTTTCTGAAATTTCATCACGGGAACTTTGCACGTATTCCTAAATTCGTTGAGATTACACAAAGTCAACAATTAATGAACTAGCCCTAAAAATATAAAATACCTTTAAAAAAATTCCTTAAAAATCTGTAAAACTGTTGTTGTTGTTGTCCCTTATACTCGAACGATCTGACGTATGTCAGACAGCTCCAGAAGGCTATTGACCCTCCAAAAAATCTATAATAATAAGGGAATAGGATGTTAAGTCCCCCCTTAGAAAGTCCTGAATGTGATCCTATGAAGCTGGATGGTCACAACATTTTTTACAAGTGCAGTGGATTTTTCCGCCACTATCATAAGAAAGACATTTCAAGTGACTTTTTCATCTAGACAGAGCAGTCTGGGAGCCGCGGTCACATCGGTTTACGGCAGAGAGCCAAGGGAGCGAAGTGCCCGTAGCCGTTTCATTCTCACAGCACTGGTTGGCCAATTTTCCAGCCATCTCAATACCTCTACTGTTAACATGGGATGGTAGCCATTGCAGGTGGACATCGGGGGTCTGATAGACCTTCATCAGCATGACCAGAATACCCTTTTCACCAAAAGGAGGAGGACCAGCGACTAATATGCTGTAGTGCACTGAAGCTGTCCGATAAAATCCATTATTCCCCCAAATCAAAATCATAAGAAATGACAGCACCAAGCCGCAATTGATTCACTTCTGAAGACAAAGCAAGGGAGGGGGGGCTATTAAAAATACCGCTGCCAGTACGATCTTCTGTAGGATTAATATTTTTAGATATTGCAAATACCCATGTTGTAAAAATTTAAAATATATAAGTGAGAAACATAAATCTGAAAAATATGTTTATTCAAATATTTCTTAAGTTTTTATTTCTATATTTATTCCATTCGGTTTCATTTTCGTATATTTTATATTTTAGTGCGTTAGCTGTTTGCACAAGAATTTCCTAGCGATAATAATCATGCTTTTATATAGTATATTTTTCCAATTATGCAATTCTTCAAAAAAAAATGTTTTCGAAGAAATATTTCAAAAAATAGAATAGAAAAATATTAGAATAAAAATCCAAAACTTAACTCCCAATTAAAAAATAATCATTTGTTTGGGTTTGATTTTATTCCAATTTTTTTTAAGTGATAAAGCAAATATTGAATTTTCTTGAAAACTTCTTTTACAGGTTAGTTAAAATATTCTATTTTCATATTTTAAATAAAAGTTATCTTCAAATACTACTAAAGTCAAAAGCTATACATTTTCTGTGTTAAACCACTAACAAAAATTCAACGTTTTTTAAATAACTATCACAGAAGTAACTTTCCATTTATTTTAAATTTTAATTTTGAACTATGTGTTTTGTTATACTTTTCTTTAAAAAGTAAATTAACTATTCAATTTCATATTTTTTGTAATCAATCATTTGATATTTTTTTTTGAGTAATAGCTTAGAGCTAACAAATATTATTCGACTACTTTCTGCTTTAGCGAAAATAATTTTTTTTTTAATTCCAAAAGCAAATAATATGAAAAGGTGGCTTTTTTACGAATCGGAATTTCAAAGAACTTATTATTTTAGTTTAAACAGATAGGAATATTTGTAGAAAAACATCCGAATAGATTTGAAATATTTAAACTAGTTAAAATGGCAAATATCGTAAATTCAAAAAGAAAAAAAATGTAGAACTATTTTAAAAATTGCAATTTTTAAAAAAAATTACTACAGTCTGAACAGCATATAAAATTTATTCAAACAATGCTTAGCTCTTATATATGGAGTTTTGTTACTTAATTTTTTTAACAAATTGCAAAAAGAATTAAAATGAATATTTCTCACGGAATAATGGAATTTAAAAATCTGTTCCGATGAAAAATCAACTGTACATCAAAACTGATTACCACACAAACTCTTACGCCAAACGATACAAAATTACACGAAAAAAATAAGAGAAATCATATATTATCATAAATAATCATATATAATCATAAATATATTAGAAAACTATATATATAGTTTCCATCTCGAAAATTATCAGAAAAATTATTTCAAATAGATACAACACGGTATATTAAATACTTATTAAAAATAAATCCAAATTTTTTTCCAAATAAATTAGAATTTTCGTTAAGTAATTTCTAAACTACGTAAAAACATTTTTAAAGTATAACATTTAACGAATTAGAAAACAGTATTTGGATATTAAAACGGACTAAAAAGTAATAAATCACGTGATCTACAAATTAAAAATAAAAATACAAGTGACTTGAGGATGCAATAAAATTCTCATATAACTCCAGGTGATGTTAATATTAAAAAATTTAAAACTTGTATCTACTTCTTATTTGATTTTTTAATTTTAAGGGTTTAATTAATTTTCTCCCTTAATATATATTTATTATTTCATTATTTGATCATTATAGTCATATACGCGTTAACTGATCTTTTGAAATTCTAAAATAGGACTGGAAAAAGAGAAAACCTCTGTGAGAAGATTTCTCTAATTAAAGATCGAATAAAACTAGAATAATTATATTTAAAAACAAGTAATATAAAAAAAAATATCTCCTACTTTAAACAGATGAATATGAAGTATTTTATTAACGATTGAAAATTTGTGAATCAGATCTATATATAGAGAGTATACACACACAAAGTGCCTGGTAATTATGCTATAATTTGTAAATATTTTTATAATAATATGATTAATGAACATTTTTTAAACAATGAATCTTTTAAAAGATTGGACTTGTCAGGTAAAGAAATTAATAATCGAACTATTGCTATATATAAAAAATTGGGTGTTTCCATTCATAAGATTAAGTTTTCATATATATTTTTAACACCTAAATTCCATAAAATTCCTGTTAAATTTAGAACAGTAACAAATGGTTTTAAAACTTATATCACTGCTGCAGGTAAAATGCTGCATAATATTATACAAAACTTCATCAATAAGCAATGTAATAAAGCTATAACAAAAATAGTAAAAATATTATAAATTTTTTTAAAAATAAAAATATTTATATTCAGTTTATAGTTATGACTTTGAAGATCTTTTTAATTCCATTGGTATCAATGATATAATTAAGTTAATTTTAGATAATCATAGTAATTATAACCTTAATATTAATTTACAAAAATTTAGAACTCTAATAGATTTAGTCTTAAAGGAAAACTACATTAATTTTAACGGTTCTCTGTACGAACAAACTGAAGGTTTGCCTCAAAGTGGCCCTGCTAGCAATAGTTTGGCAAATTTATATTTACACTTTTACGAAAATAATTATATTATTAATAATGATTATTACATATTTAGATACATAGTTGCCCTAATTATTTTTGGTAAAAATAATAATTTTAACCCCAATATTACTTTTTATCCAAATTATTTAAAGCTAATTAAAATTAATAGTAATCCAGTTAAAACTAATTACTTGGATGTATCATTGTGAATTAAGGTGTATAAATAACAAACCAATATTTATGATAAAAGAGGTGATTTTAATTTTAACATTCTTAAAGTGCCTTACTGGAATTCCAATTTATCTATATCTATATATAGAAATATTATTCTCAATCATATTTATCGTAATAACGTATTAGTTAGTGATAAATTTAATACATATTTAAATTTTAATAACTTTATTAAACATTGTATGGAACATGGATACCCTCCTAAATTTATAAAAAGTTACCTAACAGTTAAATAAAAATATGTTATTAGTTGTACAGTTTATCGATAGATGGCGCCTCAAGCTAAGTAAATTAACAATATTATATTTTATTTAAAATTAATTGTATACGTCTGGGTGGTACTTTTATTTTATATAAATTTTTTAAAAATATAGAGTTTTAAAAGGAATATATATATATATATATATATATATAGTATTAATGTTATTTTATCAAACTTAATAATTTTATGCGTTACTGTTATTGTCCATTGCCCTGGAACATGTTTTTTTGCAGTACTCACGTGGTAAGTCCTTATCTAATAATTTTAACTTTGATTTTAAAATATTTCAGTAATTATTACAGACTATAATATAATCGTTTTACATTAATAGATTACGGTTTTATTTACAATAACAGTTAAACTTCTCAAGAAATTTCTTGCTTTCCCTATTGCCCAGAGTATTGGCAAATTCAGGTGAAAGTTGGCTGGCCGAAAAACATTGTTTAAACCTGCAATCCTGGTTCCTAAGGCCAGCAGTTTTCTCTAGTACTACTGTGGTTAAGACTATTCTATCATGACTATAGTTTTATCTTAGGTTTATAACTATTTTTTGTATATTTTTGTGATATATATAATAAGAGGGTGAACTAATAGTAGGAATTGAAAAAGAGCATGATTTGTCTGCATTATTGTAACAATGTACACCCGGTTAGGCTAGTTTGGCTGAAAAACTGGTTTTCGATTCCAAACTTTGTCATTGTTTTAACAGTTACTTTGTTACAATAATGGAGACGAGTCTAAGTTGGCGTCGGAAACCGGTAATTATTTAATTTAACTAATTAACCGGTAAGTAATGAATAAATATATGAAAAAACTGTATTAACATCAAGTGTCATCCACTAAAAGTTTTAAAAAATTTTCTTTGATTGGATGAAGAGGCAGTGTTTTATTAAAAGGATTGGAACTTTGAACAAGATAAATATTGTTACGTTGATCGGGGTTCGAGAATTTTATGCAAATCAGTCACAAAGTGTAAAATTGTTCTTAAAGAGCAATACGTGGAGTAGATTATAATAACATGTTAAGAATCCTTAAACCTTGTGATTGCTCTTCGAATTAGTTGCAGGATGCTTTTCCTACCTTAGGTTGTTTAATTCCTGTTACTCCACTAATTCTGTCCCCCCCCCACACACACGAACACGCTTATGTATTCGACACATAAGATATGCATCTTTGTTTGTAAGTAGCATTTTTATATTTCATTCGAAATATGTTCATGTAGTTCGTCAAAATAAGCAAATTCACCCAATTGTGAACACTAGTGTAATTTTGAAATGTGCAACAAGATTCTTTGCGTATATAATAAATACTATGCATTTAAACAATTTGAATAAAACTCACAAGTTTTTTTTTATCAAAATGGAAAAATGAAAGTGAAATACGAATGCTTGTAGTTGATAAGAATGCTCAAAAAATTTTTCTTTCTTTCTCTAATATGTTTCTAATATTGTCTGTCACCGGATTTCATTCTATTTTCTCTGAAGCTCTTCACTTTTAAGGTGGCTGAGTACCATTGTTACATTTTTTTTTTATTTTTAATTATTGAAATTTGGTTTTAATTGTATTTTATAAAGATCATTATTAAGTAATAATTCCGTATAAAAAATTTCAAATTTGATGCAAAATGTTTGTAAAATTTAAATCTTTTAAAGATTTTTTTAATATTTCTTAAATTTTTGAGGCTTTTTCAAATATGTATATTTTGTTTCAAATTTTTTTTCAAAGGGCCTTATAACATACTACACTAAACCGTGCATGGGTTTTTTTTCTGCTGCTGCTCTTTAATTTTTTATAAATTTTTTTATAGTTAAACTTTTAAAAATTCTCAAAACGACATTAATTTTGATTTTGAAATTTTTTAGAAAAAGTACTAACAGATTTACATGCACAGAGTTACAAAACATACATTTCAGAACATGTATAAAAAATTTCAAACCCGTACTTTAATTATCAAAAAAGCCTTAGGGTTTTGAATAATAGTATATGTACAAAAATTCAACAGGGAGAAATATCACAGTTTGAAGTTTTTATTCCATGAATAGCATGATATAATATTCATCCCATAGTCTGAAACTTTTATGAAATGTTAATTAACTTATTTAAAACTGCTTACCATAAGAAGTTGCAAAAATGTGGGACAATTAAACAGTATTCTGGCATAATGAATATATAGTAGAAAGCGAAAGATCAATATTTCATAAAACTTCACCTTAATAAATGTAAAAAAAATAAATACGCACTCTTCAGAGCTAATTCCATACTCAGAGCTAATGCACAACATGTACGAAAGATATTAATGGCTTTGTTTTTTATTTCCCCGATTTTAAAAGCCTTAGCGTGTTAAATATTGTACACAAATGAAGCAAAATCAAATAACAATTTATAAGTAAAATATATCAAAATCGAAGAGCTGCATCTGTGCATTTTTCAAATAAATACCTTAAAATATTTCAATAATAATTGTGTTAAATTTCACACACATGGGATATATATATATATATCACCAGAAAACAAATATAAAAATGGGAGAGTTTTGCTATTCTTTGAAAATTTGATTTTTAATTATCTGAAAATTATCAGAATGAGATTTAATATTTGTGCTTTGTGAGAATCCATTTTGAAGTTTCAATTTCATTCATAATAATATCATAAAAAGCACGCACAACTTTTAAATCTTGACAAAACCCATTTGCTTTTCCAATATACAATACACAAACTAGAATTTTTGCATGAATTGTACAATTATTTCTTGAAATGATTTGTTACTGCACATATGTAATTCTATATATGTTACTCTCAGCTATGTGCGTAAGAAAAATAATTAATTAATTCTTTATTAGGCATTTTTCTAGTAGATGATCTGAAAAGTAAGCTTGTCAGTTTTGTTTAGTCTGCTGTCCAGCATCAAAAATTGTTCCATAATTTAATAAAAAACACAGATAGAGCTTTGAAATTTTGCAGGCATGTTTATGATGATTCGAGGAATCATATACGCTAATAAAAAAATGTTTCGATGGTTTGATGATTTTTTTATCTAGATCACGCACATTGTTTTAATTTGACTTCCATTTAACGTTTTTGAAACCGATATATATATACAAAATATGTAACACCATCTCTTCTCTTAGAATCAGTTTTAATCTTGTAAAACAAACCTCCTTTTCTTTTTTAAATTTCGTGATGACATTATGTTTTTGACAGCCATGAGGCCGGCTGATCATTGTACATTTATTGATGTGGCCCTCGATTATTAAATTTTGAAGACGCCTAATATACATATAACAATTTTTTCACATACATAATTAGAACTTAAAAATTTCTACGCTTAAAACAAAATAGCCACATTAATCAGAACACCTTCTCTTCCTCTAACAGAATCCTTTCCGAAATAGAAAAGTTCCACACCTGTCAAGCCGAAATGGAGAAACCGAAGAAAACTTCCAAAATTACGCACTGTCTGGAAATCCGAGGTAAGGGGGTAGAGGTGGGAGGGAGAGAGGCACGAAATTCGTTCTGTGGGGCGAAAATTACTTCCTGCACAGTCAAATAAATGCGATATACGCAGCTTTTCCTGCGGTGCCCGTATCAATCATATCCAGTCTTTCCAAATGTGCTCGCCAGCATCCATAAATCAACTCTTGTTCTTCGCGGCGCGGTTACAGCTACGCCACAAATTACGAGCGTCGTTTTCTGGGAATATGGGGAATTAATTCAGCTCAGTTTGTTTTTAGACTCGTAATCAGTATCTGTGAGCGATCGTCACTAAATTATACGGCGCAGAGGGGCTACTTAATAAATAAACCACTTGGATGTTTCCATTCAAGTTTTCTTATTTTAAGCCTAAAGAGTAATTCTGCAGGACAGGCTGTCAGTCTTTTGATTCTGTTTTGGTTCAGAAGGTATTTTGATTTTTGTACTGTACATTTTCCAAAGTAAAATGCTAACATTTATTTTTAATGCATTAAAAAATAATAAAATTAGTTTAAATAATATCATTACAAACGCAAATGATTAAAAACTTGAAACTAATTGTTTCATTAATGATATATTCTATGAATTTTTTTTTGTAGTTATAATAGTCTTTTCTAATGTAAATATTTTCAAACGTATAATCTAGAATTTTAATTATTGTGGTGCATAAGACTATTAGTGTCATTTCTATATGTGTATGCATTTTCGCTTGCATTTTCTATAATTTTTAATCTTTTGTTTTGATTCATTGATTCCAGAAAAGAATTTCTAAATTCCCATGTGTGTCTTATTATTACAATATTATTAATATGCCTCTAATGCTTTACTTTTTATATTTTCTTTGCAAGTAAATGTTTATTTTTTTTTCATTTTATTTGAGTGAAAGTATTTTTTGAAATTATGCATGAGTCTTTTTTTCTTAGATGTCTCATATTTTTATTAGCCTTTCATGAGGGATATCCATCCCTTTTTCCGGGAAAATATTAGATATCCTTCTAACGTATTGATACATAACTTTCATCTGAAAATATTCTAAGTGAGAATTATAAATAAATAATTAGTATAAATGTGGAAATTTTAGTCTACGACCTAAAAAAGAAATAAATGTCATAAGCTTTACATTTCTGACAATACTAAGAGTAGTGAAGTATTCCCTCCTTTCATGACGTCATCAAAAAGCTGTCGTGACTTGTTCTTTCAAGGTGGCTTTGGCTCCACGCCACTTTTAAGATGCCAGTCTCGAGATACAATGTCTACTGAAGGCTTTATGAGGTAGGCCAAAAAACTAATAGTCTGCATCTTCCTTCCATATCACAGGAGAGCCCACCTGACGTGGTACATACAGCATCTTCCTTGGAGACTGATGTAGTGGGTTTGTGTAGAGTTCAATCTGAACATGGATTTTTTATGTGTTTACACAAGGACAGAACCAAGAACCCTGTATCACCGCTACCATATTAGACGGCCATTTTACGACACCACGTCATCTTTGAACCCCAGGAGTGAGCAGAATAACTAGATGGGTCATTGTATTCATCAAAGGGGATCACGTATTCTTCTCTCACGCACGGGGAGAACCATGTCGAGCCGACTTTGGTACTGCTTCAATGCCACCACTGCTTTTTCTTCTCCTACACCTAGATGTTTTTTTCTCTTCACAACGATTTTTCAAAGGGACAAACCTGTTTGACGGTCATCCATTCTTTTGCACCCTCGCTCATCTTGACCGGGATGCACGTGAAAGAGAATTTATTAACAAAAGTCACAGTCTAGTACAGTGAAGGTGAGCCCACAGAAAACAGCAGAAGCATTGAATCCAAATTTTCCCTCGTTCATCTTCGGAGAATTTTCCGTCACAGAAATACATTCAGCATCTTAGTTTCCTGCTTCTTTAATTGATAGCACGAAGTCTACTACAAATGATAGATCAGAATGCAATGTGTCAGGTATTATGGAATATCTAGTATTCCATAATGCCCGACACACTATCTTGCAAAATAAGCCTTTAAACTGAAGAACAAAACATAGTCAGTTAAAAGACGACCACAGTATTAAAAACTACCATTCTTTCAGTGTATATTATGCTTTAACTTTAATGCTCAAGTCACTTGCCTATCAGTATAAAATGTTTGAAAATTTATCTGAAAAGAATTTTTGAAAACCGCAAGACACGCTTTGTTCTGTTTCGAGTGATATGGCCATAACAAGCGGTCAACTCTTTCTGCAAAGTATCATGAGAATCGTTCTTCAGAACTTCAAGGTCTTACCCCGCATTTTAGCAGCTACAAACGTAACCAAAATCTAGGTATTCCATATTACCGGACTGTAAGGATCTGATACCCGTACCTGGCAACAGATCGAACATACATGGGAGAACCTGGCAACAGGTGAGACCATGTATGGGAGGATCTGGCAGCGGATCCGGCATATATAGAGAGAGGGACCCGGCAACGAGGGCAGAGCAGACCAGACCGGACCGGACGCGACAGAAAGAAGGCAGCGGAAGCGAGAAAGCCAGAGACAAGAAAAACGTGGTTGGAGGAAGAAAGACTTCTGGACGATGGATTTTGCAATCTGTTAACATCTTCATAATTTATTCGTTTTTGTGATGTGTCCCGTCGAAGAGAAAAATAAATCGATGGGACGAAAAAAACTGACAGTTATTTTTTACCAATTCGAACACACCACCGATCAGTAAAAGAACGCACACAAGGTTAATACGGACTATTCCATAATACCCGACCCTCATCTTCCTAATTTATTTAGTGAGGTGCCATTTAAAACCTTCCGTCAGTGTCAGAAGATATTTCCGGAGTTCCACTGGTGTTATTCCGAGCTGTTCTTCCCTTCCCACATCTTGATTTGTTTGGATTTTAAAAAGAACGAGGTCCTTCTAGACCCTCTTCTGTTTTTGAAATTTCTAGAATGTTTTGGATTCATGGATATTGTCCAGCATTACTTGACAATCTGAGATTAGCAACAACCACAAAATTATCAATTTTATAATATAATTTCTCTCATTTTGTAGATTTTAGTATTTTTAGATTATATTTTACGTATTAGGATTCAAAAGTTCCCGGACTAAGCCTATAACTTAAAAAATGTTACGAGCTTGTGGTAACCTCTGGTTACTCCTTACATCCGAACCCTCTTGTCTACCCGGCTAGAGGTGTAGGAGGAATAGAATTACCCACAGACATTATTTCCAATCTAAGTAATTTATTAATTCTTGTTAACAAATATTGATCAGACACAATACAATTCTAATTAAGGTATATAAACTATGGTAGAGTGCGGAGGTGAGATACTCTAATGCGGGGATACTATTACTGACCCTCAACTGAATCTAAGGCAGCTTAAAAGAGCTCAATTACAACTAAGTCGCACACTAGTGAGTGAATATTAACGTCCCACTGTTCAGCTACACGAGGGCTTTTGGGGACGGTCCGCGTCATTTTGAACCATGGTCAAGTGACGCAGACGACACCTGAGCTGGCACCCCTCTCTCCTAACTACCACACCACACCAACGGGAGGACGTTTGAGTTCTCGACAGATTTAGCATGCATCTCTCCCCTACACAGCGGGTCTTCAGTGGTACTGGGATCGAACTCATGACATGCTAGCCACGATCCGATGCCTAGATCACTCGGCTACCTCGGCCACCAAGTCGCACACTAATAACTAGCTTCTATTTAATTAAGAACACAGTACATGTACCTTTAATGCAGCGAATCCTACACTGTAACTTGCAGGCACTATATTTGGCTTGTTCAATGTCGTAGGTTCCACACTCTGCAATCCTTTTACTAATTCTCGAACTTCAAGTTCCCTCCCACTTGCACACATCTACGTATCAACTTCAGCTTGTCACCAATCCCTTGCTCCCTTCCTTTCCTTCACTTTACCTCACTTGACTTAACTTAACCTCTTACTTCCCCTTTTTGCAACTCGCGAAAACCGAATTTATATAATATTCCTCATTTACATATATCACGTTGGGTTTCTCGATGAAAGTTGGTTGAAATAAATATTTTGCTTTAAAGAGAAAAGAAGATATTAGTAGAACCGTGTATAGATCAGTCACAAGTTAAGTTGCTGAAACACATTCTCCTTCAAAATAAGAGCCTTGAGCAACAGCATGCTTTTGTTATCGCTAGCATAAAAGTTCTTCGAAACATTTCTCGAATCCATTTTTAGCCATGTACTTTAATTCAACCTGCGATACATTGTTAACTTCATCTGCAGATTGAAATAGACGTGCAAGTGGCGTGCCAGCGCAAGAAATATTCTGAAGTTTCAGGGAGCGAAATCAGGGGAGTAAGAAGGATGTGGCAAAACAGTTTTTATTCCCCCCCCCCTCGTTGTTTGAAGCCTGTTCATACGTACCACCCCAGATAACTTTTTAATGTTTTCAGCGGTACGGAAGTTTGTGGACGTTCATAGCGTTCATCATTTTTGTCACTTTCCCTGCCTTATCAGAAATGTCGATGGCGTTCACGATAACGTATCACTGCCTTAAACATGCTTTAACATTTCGTAAGGATCCGTAGCACTCTTTTCCAAGCCAACAAAAAAATAATTTGATGTTATTCTCTGCTCACCAAACACAATTTCTTTTAATTACAGGGAGTAGATGCATCCACTTACGACCCCATGGCAAGCCATCGACCCCCATGATTTGTGACAAACGTTTTTTTTTAAAGGGGAAGAATACAGTGACACAGAAATGTTATTGTAGTCACTCTATTGCAAAAATTGTTCACTCTACATGCTCAGTCTGGAAACTCTTGAATCATACCTCGTATAAATATCCTGTAATATGATACAAAATGAAATGCAAAACATAAGATATCCGACTACCCTCAAATTGTGAATTTTGAAAAAAATTGACAAAATTTTTTATGATTTTATTTTATAGGCCATCTTATTAGCTTTATAAAAAATACCAAGTTTATCATTTTCCGTTTACTAGAACAAAAACTGCAAGTGTTTTAGTAAAAGCAGATGCCATTACTATAAGCAAGATGTCATACTTTAAAACGTGTTTCACTCGAAATGTGATTTTTTGAAAATATTCAAACGGGGTCAGCGTTTGCTAAAAAAAGTTTTTAACATAATCAACTGAAATTTTATGTGTAAGTTCTGTATAATAGTAGAAGTGTTTTAACTTTCAGATTTATCAATCACTGTTTTATGACAAAATTTACAGTCCCTTATGTGAATATAATCACTGTTTTTTTAAGCAATTTCATATAGTAACTGAGATAAAGTGCTCTAGTTTTTGTAAAAATTAAAATCACTCTTATCCTGAAGGTCCTTTCAAAAATGAATAACGTAGAAACACATCAGAATTGAAAAATTGAAAATGTGTTCATAAGCCTTTGGTACAGAATGGACCGCGTTTATGTTATTTTTTGTCAATTTTTACCCATTTATTCCCACATTTTATTTATAATAATTTATTTCTCTCTTCTTAATTCTAGCATATTTGTCTTTAAATGTTCTAAAAAAATCTAAAAACAACAAAAAAAAATGCACATAGCTCCCTTTTTTAAAAAAAAAAAGTTGTCACAACCACAGTCGGATATCTTAAGACGTCTTGTCTTTGAATAGCGCCTAGTGGTTGAGAAGAAAACTATTTCTCACAACAAAAGGTTTTACAAATCTTATTAATTTTATATGACATGCTAAACGATTTTTTTTATATAAACCAATCCTTAAAAATATTTTTAAATCACATCACTAGAAAAAATAGCCATATAAAGGGTTAAATGACTGTCAAGAAACGTTGATTTGTTTAAGGAAAATAACATTTACCTTGGAATCAATTTTAGTTAAAAAGAATCCTCACTGAAAAATATGAAACATTACTTATCCCTTTTATGTATCAAAAATACAAATCTTATTAAAACTTCACTGAAACGAAATATGAATTAAAAATCTAACTACAAATCAAAACAATTGTAGACTTTCGGCAGTTATGCATAACATAAAAATTAACCATTTATGACATATTTCCAAAGTATAGCATTCTGGATACAGATTCGAATTTAAATAGAATTAGCGAACTGTAATGCTAAAAAAATGATCCAATGAATCTAAGAACAGGAATGAATGGTTTTGAATAAATAATTAAGAATAGAATTTTGATAGAATAAGAATTTTTTAGAATTAAGAATTTTACAAGAACAAAGTTTTAACATACCTCACTTTATTCCATGATTCGTTTCGAATAATATCATATCGCGAATGAATCAAAGTAAATAAATTTGTTGCCAGATACTTTCAATTAACAGAATCGCGTGACAAAAAAATAATTAAAAAACGTTGGCGCAACTTCAGTTCATGAGCCTACAAGCACATTAATTTTTAAGAATAAATTATGCTAAAATTGAATCTCTCAAAATTTAATAAGAATTTAATGTATATACCAATCAGATTATTCCTACATACAATTTTTTTTTCTTTCTCAGACTTGAATAAAACTCAAAGAATACTACAATTTTTTCTCTCAAAGTATTCTCTACACATGTAACTGGAAGATGGTTCTAACTTTAAAAGAAGGGGGAAAAAAGAAGGAACTCAAGAAAAGAGATGAAAACTTTCTGGGGAAAAAAAGGGGGGAGGTTCCTTTTCACCCCATCGAAAAAGCCATCAATTTTAAAATCAAGAGAAAGATGTCCCCATCGTCTGGTAAAGCTACTAAAAAATGACCAAGATGAAAATCTGTTACTGACATTATATATATTTTTTTCATGCACTTTTCTTCACTTCGGTTGGCAACATTTCTTTCCATAAAAATATATCCCATTCTTTTCTTCGTCCCCTATTCTTCCTGGCTTTATCCTTTATTTTTTTCTTTCCCCCTCCACCCCTTGAAAAATATCGGGCATCTAAACTGAAGTCTTACTATTGAAAAAAGGTTTCTTAGTGCCGGACCAGTGGGACATCCTCAAAAAATATCCCTCGCGACAAAAAAATAACACTATTTTTGTCGCCAGCTTCACGAGATATATCCGTTCCAGCCAGACTGTGGGGGGTGAGGCGTCATTTTAAAACGTGTTTAATGAGCCATAATTTGATACCCATGGTCAACCCATGTTCCTGTGGCCCCTGCCAAGAGTCATGCTGGCTGCAATCTTGGACAGATTAGTCCTGGGCTGTTGCTGTGATGCTCTGCGGATGCCAATTCCGATTTTACATAACCTCTCAAGCGAAAGGTTTTCCATGACCAGGGTAATCTGTCAAGCTATTGCTGGATGGCGATCTTGGACCCTTACATACACAATCACTCAAGTATTATTAATGGTCAAATATTTCATGTTGATGATGTGAAATGAAATTTTGTTTGCCTACCAGATTTTGATTTGTGGCAAGGCGTTCGTGATGAAAGGGAAATTCAAAAGTATTTCACACCAAAAATGACACGTTTCGCCATAGATTGTTAGAATTTGTTAAATGAAGTTGATTTTATTGATTCAATATTCAAAAACCTTTGTCGAGATATGGCACATGCCAGTTTCTTAAAAAACTCAAAAGTAGAGCAAAACACCCTATATGTGAAGTACATCAACATAAACTATTTAATCCATCAGTTGTGAATGCATCAAAATTGTTTCATTTAGTTAATGTAGAGGTTGTAGCCTACATATAGTGTTCAAACATTACCATGAAATCGTGGTCGGCATATCATTGCTTCGAGCCTAATGTCACTGCAGGCTCACCATGTACAGTCACTAATGCAGTAGAGTCACTAATGCAAGATAACTTTGTTGAAGCTCAGAGTCCTTATGTTGTCGTAGTGTGTAAGTTTGGAGAGCAAGCTCAGGTGTCATTCTTGCTGTCACTTGGGCAAGGTTCCAAATTAAGAGATCCGTCGTACATAGCTCTCATATAATTTCAAATTTCAACGTTAATGAACAAAATCAAATCATTTAGATGTGTATATAAAAAGTTGTAATGCTTGTCGGTTCCTGCGTCCCTCTAATCCCCCTTGTCTACTCTCGGACCCGGCTAGATGTGTGGGAAGAACTGAATAATCAGTCGACATGATTAACTCTAATTATTTTATTGACACAAAATATCAAGCAAGCACAATAATAATTCAACTAAGAAATTTTATCAGTATGCAAAGCGTGAAGGTGAGACCCGTTAGCCCTGGTATAATATTACGGACGCTCGACTGATTACACGATAATCTATACAAGCTAAATTTCAACTCCGCTACGCTCTAATAAGTTATTCTTTAACTTGTAATCAAATAAGGCTCACGATACCTGTACTCTTGTGAAGTCCTACTGTTGAACGGTAATCTTTAACTGGATTCGATCACCTCCAAGTGATCCTCTCTTGCAATCCTTCAATTGATACTTATATAGATTCATATTTACACTTAATAAATTCACGTCCTCCACTCACTCACTAACACTCAAAACTCGCGAATACAGAATTTATATAAAATACTTAATTTGCATAATCACGCTTTCTTCCTTCGGTGAAAGTTGGTTGGCAAACATATTTCCCCAGAAAAGTCCCGAAGGGGTTAGTCATAGACGAGTATAGATCCGTCGCAAAGTGAAATCTTAAGATTCTTTAGAGGCCCTGGATCCTTATATAAAAGTAGTCCCTAACTGCGACCCTTTTAGTAGACAGTATATAGCCTACGTAGTCAGATACTCGTAACAATTAAATGTGCGTGTCTCGCAATCTCACAAACCAAGGCAAAAACCAACAACAGATTGCCACCATTCCTCTAAATCATGGGTGTCTAAACTATGACCGCTTGTAGGCCGCATTGCAAAAAAAAAAAATTCTGGGCCGCCCATACATTATTTTTTAACTAATTGAAATAAAAGTTAACTATGTAGTTTTTTAAATAAATAAATTTCTTTTTATAATATTTTTTATAAAAAAATTTGGATTAAATATGTATGGATACATATTTCTAAAAGATTCGTTTCATTCAGTTTCGATTTCATAAGGATGGGAAAAATCCAAGTTAATGAGATGGATGAATTTGATTTGTTGAACAAGCCAATCGATATCGGGTTCACTAGACGAAGTTGTAACACTTAATACTTTTTCAAGATGTTTGACGGTGATCTTTGTCCTATTTTTGTTTTTTGTACCCTTAATTCTTGAAAAAAAATTGTCCATAAATATAGGTACTACCAAAAGTTGAAGACATTAATAAGGCATGATTGTGAAATTTAGGAAGTTATCGCGCGGTACGTAATCTGTATAAAACTCCAGTATATACATATATAAAGAAACATCCCCAAATTTTTCTTTCAGCTGAATATCACTTTTCAGTTCCATGGATTCCATTTTAAGATTTGAAGGTAACTTATGTATTTCTACAGAAAACGGAGTAGAAAATATGTTGAAATATTCATTATTTGTTGAAAAAGGGATACACACATAATTCGGAACGTAAATTCTCATGGCATATTAAGATGTTTTTATTAAAATTTTTATTTCAAAATTAAAATTCATCGAATCGATTGTATATGAAAAATATTGCAAACATTTAATTTTTTTAATAAAAATGTGTAAATTTAAATATTTTCATAGTTTGTGTTTGGGCCACATTTTAAAGGCTTTTGGGCCGCACTTTAGACAAACATGGTCTAAATGATGGTGTTTGGTGTTAGTAGGCCTAGATCTAGACATGGGCGACATTCATGACAGTTCTGTAATAACAGTTCTGTTAGTGTTGCTAGTTGGTATATACCGCGTTTTTTTATTCGAATCTAAACCTGCCATCGATTCTAAGGTGTGCCCCATATTCTGAAAACATTTTTGTGAAAAAAGGAAATTTTTTCATTTTTTTTCTCACAAAAATGTTTTCAGAATAAGGAGTAAAATAATTTAAAATGATTCATCAATACCCGATTGTTTACAGAATTTTAAAAAATTTAAAAGGAGAACTAATAAAAAAAAGGGGATAGTGTATTTGACTTTTTAAAAATAATTTTGATAGCTCTAGCCATCAGTATCATATTCGATTTTTCCTTCAAACGAATTTTTTCACTTTCGATTCTGCCCCGCACCCGATTTTCCACAGCGTTTATACTGAGGGGAAGTGCTGCTTGGATTGGAATAAATACGGCAGTTTGAAATTCCCTATTTTTTGGAGAATATACCCGGGAATAACATTTGACAATTAATATTATTCCAATCATGATCTTATTAAAGCACGGTCAAAACGAAACGGTGCCCTGTACCGAAGCTGTTGTCCCGGGCTCAGTTAGCCCTTGTATTAAAACTTCCCTGCCAATAAACACAATCGAGGGTTAATACTCGTCCAAAGGTTGTAAATAAGCAATATAAATTTCCTTTCTTGTGTTTGTAGCTTTCAAAGTATGATTCCCCCCATAAATTCTTCCAGAAAAAAAAAGTAAAAGAAAAAAATAGTTCTTAAAATTATTTTTCTAGTTTATCCTCAAGTTCTGAACAATAAAATACAATTTTATACCAACAATCCTGCTTATTTTACTTAAAAATACTTGTTTCATCTATACATACAAAGCATCTTACACTCATTCACTCACTCGTCACTATACATATCAGGAACTATAAGACCTGCAGCCTTGAAATTCGTTACGCAGATTCCTTTCATCAAGTAGATATCCCACTTTCTTTAATTTTTCTTCCTTTATTTTTACTTTATGCAACACTAATTTCTGTAATCTATCCCAATAATTCTGATGTGGAGGTACATCCCCTTCGAGGATAGGAACTCCGTAACTTACACGCCACTTGCATCAAGTAGAGATCCCTTACCAAAAGGGTTCTACGAAAATCGAACCCCAAAGGGGAATACAAAGCGCTTAAGGGGCGTTATAGATATATAATCCCGTTTTTGAACTATTAGAGCTACAGACTTCAAAATTTTCAGGCGTGTTTCTTTCAGGGAGTAGACATCCACTACACAAAGGAGTTTTTTGAAAATGGACCATCAAGGGTTAAGAAAGGTTCAATTCCATTACATAGCTAATTATTTCCGTTTATGAGCTATTAGACCTACAGGCGTGAAATTTTTCAAGCATGTTCTTTTCATGGAGAAGTGATCTGCTACAAAAGGGTTTGCGAGAAAATTGACCCCTTAAAGGGGATTGTGAGGGATTAAGTAGTCTGATAGATAAATATTTCCGTTTTTGAATTATTAGACTTAGATGGAATTTATCAAGCCTATTTATTTTGCTGAGTAGAGATCCACTAAAAATGGGTTTTACGGAAATCCCTTTTAGAGACTGGGGTTATGAGAGTGTAAAAGATAATTCTGCTTGAAGTTCGGAAGTTCAAGTCCTAACATTTTTAAATCAAGACGTTAGGGTTAGAAGAATCTTTTTAAATAATCCTATTTCTAGAATTTAGATATCAATATTTTATGTATATATAAATAACAATACATTTTCATACAACATCCTGAAATACCCAGCGAAGCGGGCAAGTAAAGGCTAGTGTGTATAGATTTGAAGACTAATAATCCTAATACACCCTTAAAATGTTATTCAGATTCATCTGCGACTCTCAAACCATTCCAGATACCTCTGGGATCAACCCTGCATCCCTCCCTTTCTGAAGCCCATAAATTCATTATCCCCTACTTCAGCTCAACACCTCTACCGCAGCACCTTCTTAACATTAATTTAATAGAAATTACCGTTCGAAAACTATCAATTCATCCCACCGCTGCATTAAGCCGCAGTCGAATAACGAGACCTCATTTAACATTAATATTCCCTCCGTATACCCTATTGGGGCAGTAGAAGTGTCAATTGATTTAAAACGGCGGCACCCAAGGGTCCGATTCATCAGATCATGGTCGCAAGGTGGCAGGATTCGAGAAACGCCCCTGGAACCCCCCTCAGTGGGCTATTAATCTTGTTCTGTTCATGTCCCCACAACACTCCGATGGGGCTTTTGCTGCCCTTGGCAATTCGGGATCTTGATGTGTGTTTTGGAATATTAACTAATTGGGGGTTGTTGAGGAGTAAACACGTGGTAAAGGTAATTAAGGCTTCTTTATTATTTTTAATACGGATGGGAAAGGTGTTAAAATTAAGTTTTGATGTTTAATAAGACGCTAACGATGGGTTCTTGGCGATCTGGTCTTCTTTTGTTTAGATATGGAAGCAATAAATATAGCCATTGGCGGTAGCAATATACCAACGTTAATGCAAACTACTAGCGAGAGAGGGGGGGGGGCTCTACATCATGTGTTATTAAAAAGAACGATAGCTGAGAAAATGGCAGAGGGTTGTGAGCTTTAAAATAAAGAGAAGCGATGATAAATTAAAGACATTTGAATAATTAGTATTTTAATATTTTTCTTGACGGTAATTATTATTCAGAAGAAATAAAATAGCTAGAACTTCTGATTTTATTTATGTAAGGAAGCTTCATTGTGTGTAATGTCTCACTCCAAACTACTTTTTTTTTTTTTTTTGCTTTTATTATTAAAATTGTATTTTTATTTTTCTTTCGGTGTTATCGGGTCCAGTTTAAGGGGTCTCAGAGGTGTTAACTTTTTCTGGAGGGCTGAAAATATAAACAATATTCAAATACATGCAACTCTTTGAAATTAACATTAAATAATTCGAATCTCTTACACATTATTTATAAAGAAATGGGGCTTCAAAAAAGCGTAAATTGTTTAAAATATAATCATAATTTTAAAAATTATAAACATATGAAAATAAGAAATATTTTTATAAGAAATATTAATTAAGTTTTACGTTGCGCATGCTATTTTCAAAAGTAGTAGCTTTAATTACTAGCAATAAGGTGATTTATAAATTTAAATGTATCCTTATTACACCGTAGTAATTTTAAATAAATAGAATAATAAATTATATTTTTTTTTAAAAATAAAAAAAATTATATTTTTATAATTTTTTTAAAAATGTCAATATTTTTTAAATATTTTGAAATACAAAATATATATTATTCTTAATTTACTAGGGCTTAAAGAGTATGATACATTTTATAATTCTATAAAGTTTTATGCCTCAAAGGCAACTTACTATTTTAGAAAATAGCGTGCACAACGCAAAAATTGCTTAATATTTATTACAAAATTATTTCTTATTTGCATATGCTTATAACTTTTAAAGTTATGATTATATTTCAAACATTTTGTACTTTTTTGAAACCATAATATTTTGTAAATAATGCGCAAAAGATTCGAATTATTTAATTTAAATCTAAAAGAAGTATACCTGTTTGAAAATTGTTTATATTTTCACCCTTTGAGATAAAATTAACACCCCTGAGACCCCTTAACAAAAGTAAATAAAGAAAATTTAATTTTGTAAAACATTTAAAATAGTATCAATAAGAAATAAATTAAAATATAAGAAATTGGCTATTGAAATTCAAAAACGAGATTTGAACCATTGCTTTTTAGTAAATTAAACTTAATTTGATATCATGCAAACGAAAACAACAGAATTCTATATACATTCAGCCATGCAAGATAAAATCATATTGTGTGAAGGTTTGAATTCCACAAATAAAATAAATTTCTAACTTTTTTACATATGGCTGTCGCTTTTACGATTTACCATGGAAACTATTTAAAGCATTTCACACATTTTTCAAATATTTTCAATTACAATTGATGTAACCAGTATTCATTGGTATACATAAGTAAGATTATTTAACATTGGGATAGATAAGTAAGGTTATTTAACATACTTGTTAAGTAAATAGAATCTGCGAGTAATTGTTGTAAAAAAATAAAATTATAAAAGAAAAATTTAGATACATGTTTTTTTCAGGACTTCGCAAAGTTTTGAAATAAATTTTTGATCAAAGATTGTAAATTGTTCAAGATTTTATTTAAAAAAAATTATAATTATATGTTTAAAGAAAATAAACTGACATTTTTTTTTGAACTTTTGACTTAGGATTGCTTTTTTTAAATTTGACGAGATTGAGAACATTTTTATATTGTGCCTATTACCTAAAAAGCTGGATCATTTTTTCTTATCTTTAATTTTATATTCTCTGAATTGAAAACTCACAAAATCAACCAAAAAAAAGTGGAAAAAAATAAAGTTAAGAAGGAAGGGGGATATTAAAAAATACCATTAACTCTTAAATTTGTAAAGAATCTAAATGAAACAAAAGACCAGAAAAGAATATATCCAGAAAACCATAATGAAAAGATTTATTTAAGAAATTAGAGATTCATTGGTTTATTTTTTACTAAATTATTTTCAACTATTGCTTTTCTCGGAAGATTAAAACTATCTTTGAAATCTCTCTATTCTTGTTTTCATTCACTAACTGGACGATTTAATTTTTACAACCAAAAAAAAAAACAATCAAGTAATGTTTTTCTTTACTAGCATTAGTAATTTACTTCTTGCAGATACATCTTTTAAAAGTGTTACAGAATACAATTTTTCCCGAATTATAAAATCAAATTTACGCTCGCACCGCGCAATTCAAATTATTAGTAATAATTGCGCTTAACTCCTAGAGTTGCGTTATGTAGAATGGATATATTAAAACTTATCGAGTAGTTATAACTACACAATAAGTTCTAATGTAAATTATATAACGATATATCATTATATAATTTACACTAGAAATGGTTGAAATATTTTTCAATCTATTTTAAGAGAATAAGTATCCGACTGGTTGCGACAACTTTTTTTTTTATTTTTTTGTTATTTTTAGATTTGTTTAGTGCATCTGAAGAAAAATGTGCCAAAAATAAGAAATTTTTAATGCTAAAATGGAAAAAATAGTTAAAAATAGACAAAAAAATAACATAAACGCGGTCCATTCTGTACCAAAGGTTTATGAATAAATTTTCAATGTAAATTAATATTCATATTCATGTTAAATTAATATTATGTTGCTATAATATTCATTTTTGAAATGACCTTCAGGATAAGAGATATTTTAAGTTTTACAAAAACTAGAGCACTTTATCTCAGCTATTATATAAAATTGCTTAAAAAAGCAGCGATTATATTCACATAAGGGACTTTAAATTTTGTAATAAAACTGTAATTGATAAATCTGAAGGTTAAAACGCTTCTATAATTATACAGAACATACACAAAAAATTTCAGTCAAGCATTTTCAAAACTTTTTCAGCAATCGCTGGGTGTGTGTCTAAGCATTTTTAAAAAAACACATTTCGAGTCAAACGCGTTTTAATGTATGACATCTTGCTTAAAGTAATGGCATCTGCTTTTACTAAAACATTTGTAGATTTTGTTCTAAGGAACGGAAAATGATAAACGGTATTTTTATAAAGCAAAAAGGTGGCCCATAAAATCATAAAAAAATTGCCAATTTTTGGCAAAATTCACAATTTTAGGGTAGTCGGATACCTTAAAAGAAAAATGAGGATTAAATGTTTCTTCTGTTGCATTCTAGTGTTACGCAAAAATTTAAATTCTTCTTACCTAAATACAGGGGGTTCGCTACCAGACTTAGAAACTTGCAGGGGGTGTGGGGGTTACAGAGACGACTCGGAACCCCATAGTAATGCAGGGTCGCAAATGCAGTTTTTGTGATGTACGGTGCAAAGAGACAGAGAAAAAGTGTAGAAAAAACAACACATTTTGTGACGGGAAAAAATTTACTGAAAAATTGTACAGGTGTTCAAAATTACAAGCAGAAGTCGTCTGGCAGGTCTGACAGCGACGCTGCACGAAATTCCTTACATTCAGAACGATTTCTCTGGGCGGTAGATGGCGCTAAACAGAAGGTTTCATGAAAACGGATCCTGCTGGAAGTCGTCAGTTTCGATCCATTTCCCGAGATAGTAGGATGAACTCTTGATCGACATACTGATCGTGTAGGGAGCTGCGGAATGTAATGATCATGCTGCTCGGGGGTTGTACCAGGAACGTTACCCGAACAGGCGTGTTAAGGAGTCTCAGGGGTGTTAACCCTTTTTTTTTTCGAATTTTCGAAAAAAATATATCTTGTTCTTCATTTTTTTCTGAACATTTTGATACTAACCACGTGACAATACTCTAAAAACTTCGAAAGTTATTCAAAAAATTGCAAACAGCAATTTAGTCATAACAACTTTTAAATGGACACATGCAACGCCCATTTATTTTTGATTTATGCATACCTTTCATTTTTCTGTTTTTAATAAGCCTCATGAAATATTTTAAGCGCTTGAGTTGATCAGAAGGAAGCCTGCAACTCAACACATTCATTCTGCTGTGTTTTGATTCTGTTGTGTTTACTTTAGCACACGTTTTTTTTAAAACACTTATCTAAATCGAAGATATTTGTTGTTTTATTCTGAAAAGTTCATTGGGCAATCGCCCCAAGAAAAGATTGAGGAAATAAATATTTAAAGGTAAGTGACTCACATGTTACAGATATGAAAGATACGAGGAAGTGTGAAGAAATGAAAAATACAAGTAAGTGTGCCGAAATGAAAAATGCTTCAAGTAAAAAACTTTCAGGAATTCAGACTTCATTAAAGTCAAATCTTGTTAAGGTAAGTGAAAACTTCAAAGGATATCGTATTTTTGATTTTATTTCAACCTTTAGCTCTATTTGGTCAGTATCATGCTGTTTAAAATGTCATAAACCATTAACAATTAATGAAAAATTCACTCGTGGTTTATGTTCGAATTTTGAAATACATTGTAAAAACTGTGGGAGTATTTGTACTTTTTCAAGCTGTGAAAACATTGGGAATAAAAATAATGCTCCAGAAATTAACAGAAGATCTATTTTAGCAATGAGATACATAGGTCAAGGCTTAGAGTCATTAAAAACCTTTTGTTCTGTAAGGAGTCTTCCTAATCCGGTTGAACAAAAATCATATGATGTTATTGATAATAAACTTTCACTTGTTATGAAGGAAGTCGCCGAAGAAAGCATGAACAGGGCAGCTGTCGAAGAAAATTCTTCGTCACCTGATAACATTTTAACGGTAAGTGGTGATGGGACCTGGAAGACGAGAGGACATTCATCGTTGATTGGAGTATGTACTCTAATGGGGCCAAAACAGGTAAAGTTTTAGATAGGGAAGTGTTGTCCTCATTTTGCAAAGGATGCGACAGTTATAAAGGGGTAAAGTTTGGTATCAAGTACAATAAATGGCAAAGAGCGCATAAGATTTCATGTAGAAAAAATTATTCTGACTCTGCTGGTAAGATGGAGGTTGACGGGATGTTGAGGATTTTTAATCGATCAGAAAAGCTTTACAACCCGAAATATTCGAACTACATAGGAGATGGCGACACAAAAACATTCAATGCCCTTTCTGAAAACAATCCATACGGCAATGACCATCTTATTCAGAAAATAGAATGTGTAGGCCATGTGCAAAAGAGAATGGGTACCAGACTTAGGAAGCTTAAATTAGTATATGGTAAGAAGAAATTATCTGATGGTAAAACTATAGGCGGTAAAGGTAGGTTAACTGATAGTTTAATTGATAAGCTTGCGCATTACTATGGTAATGCTATTCGATGCAATTCTACTAGTGTAAAGGAAATGCGGAAATCCATTTGGGCTGTTTGGGGTCATTCTTGCAGCACCGATGATGAACCGATGCACTGATTTTGTCCTACAAATCCAAATACATGGTGTAAGTATAATGCTGCAATTAATAATAATTTACAAAATTATAAACACAAACCCTCAGTTGCGAAAGCTGTTCGAGATGTAATTAAGCCTGTATTTGCAGACTTATCTCATCTGGCACTCCCGAAGAAATGTTTAGGAGGTAAGACATAGAATCCTAATGAAAGTTTAAATTCATTAATCTGGAAGTTTTGTCCGAAGACGATTGATTCTAGCCTTCAGATTGCAGAGATTGCTGCAAATCTAGCAACCAGCATTTTTAATGATGGAAATCAAATACTTATTACTATTTTAGAGAAATTTGACTTAAAAATTAACAAAAATGTGTGTGTGTCCCTGGCTGAACGTGACAATCGTCGAATCTTTACGTCAAGAAAGAGGAGCTTAACATCATCGTTTGAAGCTCGCAGAGCCAAAAAAAATTAAAAAGAGTAAAGAAATTGAGCTGTTTGAGCAACAGGAAGGCATATCCTATGATCCTGGAGCATTTTAGTATGTAAGTTTTAAAATTTATTTTCTCAAATTCAATTTAAAACTTTAAAGCCTTTTTTCTCAGTTTGTGTTTTTTTCACTTACGCGCATTGCGTTTCAAAAACTATCATACTTTGATGCATAAAACTTTACAGAATTATAAACTCTATCATAATCTTTAAATCCTAGCTATTTATAGTGTTACATATTTGTAATTTTTTGAAAAATTTCAAAAAAATTTAAAATGTAATTTTTTTATTTTTTAAAAAAATATTATTTGTTATTCTATTTATATAAAATCGCTACCATCTAATAAGGATATATTTGACTTTATAAATTAACTTATTGCTAGTAATTAGAATTATTATTTCAGAAAATATCATGCGCGTCGTAAAACTTACTATTTGTTTCTTACAAAAATTTTTCTTATATTTATGTGCTTATTATTTTTTAAATTATGATTATATTTTAGACATTTTATACTTTTTTGAAACTTTATTCCTTTATAAAAAATGTGTAAAAGAATCAAATTATTTCATTTTAACCTCAAAGAATTATTTCTAGTCGAAAATTGTTCATATTTTGTGCTCTCAAAACATTTTCAACACCCCTGAGACCCCTTAAACATTCCACGACCTTTGCAAGTGTGAGCAGAAGGCTACGGGAGACTGGTTTGCCGCAGCAGTATTGCCTGGACCATAATGTTCTATTACAGGCAGTGCTGTTGAGACAATAATATTTGATCCTTATGAAGGTGGCGTTAAAATGAGCTGGAAAAGTGGCGGGGCGCAGATGCTAGTAAGGCTGTAGGAATTGGAGAGACTGTTAGAGTTAGTCATGTCTCTGTGTTCGTGTCGCTCTCTGTCTTTTCTCGCGATTCCATAGTCTCTTTTTAGTTGAAATACGTCCCACCCACAAAAGTGACATGTGATGTATACTCACTTCTGTTTGTAAATATTCGGTGAAACCATTCTTCTATTCGTCAAAGTCCCTCTTCGCGCGGTGTACTTTGAAACCGGCACTAGCCTGGGAACTGCGCCGGCACCTTACTGTCGCCTAGATCAAGGAAGGTCAGAGGTTGACTCCCCTTAGGACATCAGCGCCGGGGTGTCCACCCTAGGATACTTTCCCACGAGAAACTGCTTGACCATTTGTTGTACGAGACACCCTTTCCTTCAGTTGAATATCTCATCGCTTGAATATCTGTAGCTGCTGAGAGAATACGTGACAGGCCACGATTATTCCATAACGTTAGTAATTCCATGCAGCGCCGCTGTCAGTCCCGCCACATGACTTCTGGTCGTATTTTGAAACACCTGTTGTAGTACAGCCTTTCAATAAAATGTTTCCTGTCTCATTAATATGTAACTGTTTCTGTTCTCTTTCTCTGCTTCTTTGCACCATAGCTCGCAACTACGTCTTTTGTGACCCTGCGTTCCTATGTGATTCTGAGTCGTCTCTGCAACTTCGACACACCCTGCAGGTTTAACAGTTTGGTAGCGAATCCCCCGATATATAGTTGAAGTGGCGCGTTCTATCCCGAGGACAGAAGCCGGGGCCTTTGAATCCGAAACCGAGTAACTTAACCACTGCGCCAAAATGATCACCATGGTGTGGAGGTTGTTACTGGCTTATATAGATTATATCACTACACACTCTCCTACCAGTGAGTTGGTTAGGCGAACGAACGATACACGTAGTTGTTAATGGGAGCGGTCAGTTTTTTTTATGTGTGTGTGTGATGGATGAGTTGCGTCTTGTTAATCTGACGAATTTTTTTCCTGGATTGCTCTTTTTAGAGGGTAGATGGCGCCACTGCAGGTCAGTTTAGGTTTCGCTTTTCTTAGTTAAGCTAGGGTCACCAAATGAAGTGGTGCGTTCTATCCTGAGGACAGAACCCGGGACCTTTGAATCCGAAACCAAGTAACTTAACCACTACACCAAAATGATCACCATGATGCGGAGGTTGTTACTGGCTTATATAGATTATATCGCTACATAGTAATACAACATCATGAAATACCCAGCGAAGCTTGGAGGTAACGGTTAGTATCCTATGTTCTAAAATTAAAGATTTCATATTAAAAATAATTATGTAATGAATTTAACATTATACATACAACACATAAAGATAAACTTAGAAAATTTAGAAAAAGAAATTTCAAATAATTTAATTCTTAAGTGTAGGTCGAGGAGCGTTTCGTTGCATCTTTAATTATTTCTAACTAACTGAAAAATAGGATCAGAAAATGTCTCTTAAGCATCCTCCATTGTTGGAACACTGTCACTTTTACCTAAGTGCATTTGATCTTTTCCAATACTCAGTTAAAACACCCCTGGATAATCCTAAGTAAATAAAAAGATGTACTTTTTATCTACAACCATCCCAAACGTGCCTGTAAATCAAGAAATTCTGGACAGTCTATGGGAAAAGAACACAGCTGGTCCCTTTGAACAATACCAGTCCCTCCTATACTTTTCCTCCCCACCTCAAACGGAGTTGAGCGAATTCCCAACTTTTATTCCTACTTTTCTGATAGTGTTTTAGTAAAGGGGGGGGGGGATAAAACTCCTCTTTTTTTTTTACCAAAAAAGCTAGTTCGAAGAGAAATTCTTTCGAGTAACAGGTGCGCTGTATGTCACGGCCTTTTGTTCCATCTTCCTCTTACGTTTTACGAAAAAGTAAAGTTCTTATTTTTTCCCTTTCTTTGCAGCTCGAATGGCATCCGAAATCTATTGGAATTGAAAAAGAATAAAGAAAAGAAATTTTATACTGGCACCTGCTTCTTGGAAGAAATAAGTGACTTCTAAGTAATTTACAGGTAATCGTGTTCCGCTAACAAAAATGAGTGCGTTACTCCGATACTCTCGTTTCTAGTAAATATATTTTTAAAGCAATGATAAACGTGTAAGGCAAATGAAATTTTCACTATTATTAACTTATTTTTTTAAAGAAATAATTTCCAAACTAATTGCTTACGATACCATGAAATACCCTGCGAAGCGGGCTAGTAAGGATTAGCTTTTAATATTTTAGTTGAATAGAAATAAATGATATTCGTTAACACTGATAGTACTTCATACACATTGAATTCTCTTTATTTTATTAACCTTTTCCGCTCAAATATAATTCGAATGGACTAAATTCATGTGACGTCATAATCACATAATTTTAAACCTCGTGTTTTTAGCCAATCAAGTTCAAAAACACATGTGACGTCATAGTCACGATAAATGCAATTATCTATTTTCAGCAAATCAGTTCATGCACTTCGTTGTCAAATTACGCTTTTTACAGAAACTTTTTTTTAAAAAAATTAATATTTGTCACAATTTATTTAAAAGTACATGTATAAAACAAGACTTTTTTTTCTTTAATTGTAAAATCTTTTTTTGCAGAAATTTCTTTTTATAACTCTTGAGCATCTTTACCCAACCATGCAATTTGAAATTTTACCTAAGTTTTACAAATAGAATAAAAAGTACGAGCTATATATATTGTTTTTTGTCCGTTTTGAATTCAATGTAGAACACGTGTTTATATTATCATGCGACCGTCATGAATTTAGTCCATTATGGAGAAGGAAAAAAAGACAAGCGGTTGATAAACTGAAGTGAACGAAATAAAATTCAAATTTGAAATTTTAAGTAATCGACACGTGACTTCCAGACTCGGCGAAACTATGAAATTTTGAAGGTGATACAATGTTTGAAGTAACTTCACATCTTTCGCAGAATGATTGACAGTGTGAGGGGTTTTGATTTTCAAGGTCACATGAGCATAAATACTCTGAAGTGTCAGACAATCAATTTCTTTCCTTGAGGAAAAAAAATAAAAATTATTCATCTCTCAAATGATAAATCATGTCGAAGGAGCCAAATATGGCATTTTACTAGAGACTGCATACGAAGTGAAAGCGTTCGAAGCTTTGCTACTAATGAAGCAAATGTTTTTAAAAAAACTTGGAAATATCAACGGGCACTTTCAACTTGATTGATTGTTTTGAATCAACGTTGCTCTTGATCAGTGGTCTTCAAACTGTTTCAACTTTTGGAACCCTTAGTACTAGAAGGTGTTTTTGGGGAACCCCATTCGTCTCTCTTTCTTTTATTCGTACTATTAGTTCACACTCTCCCTATATATCTTGTTCAAATTTTGAATCGTTAATAAAATACTTTCTATTCCTTCCTCCATTCAAGTTCAAATATATTTTTTAAACTTGTAATGAATGACACTTGATATTAATACAGTTTTTTTTTAAAAAAATTAATTCATTAATTAAATTAAAAAAGGAATAAATAGTAACAAACAAAAATAATAGCAAAACAGTAAAGATAGAAAGGAAAATTGTTTGTAGTGTCCCTGTAGTGCAATGGAAAGTGCATTGGATTTCTAATCCAAAGGTCGTGGGTTCGAATCACACCTAAAATTGCCTAATTTCTTAGAATGTGGTTTCTTTTTTACTGTACTATTTTATTAAAATGATGAAATTTAATGAATGAATAAATAAATAATAACAAACAAACAATAGTCCAACACCCTATGTAGAAAGAAAAATGGAAATTTGCAAGGAAAATCGCTTTCTATTTTGTCACTTAATATTGTGATTATGTCGTATGTATATACATATTTATATTAATTGTAACTAATTAAAAAGTAACTAAAATAAAATGTTTCTTTATTGACCGAAGTAGGAATTGACTTAATCTTTTTTTTTTATATTACTAGTTCTCTTAGAGAAATATATCTTACAATAATACTCACGGTACATCAACATGTTATATGCACTATATGTAAAGATAATTAAAGACAAGTAATATATTTGTTATAAAATTTTCAATCAAGTTTACTCATTAATAACATTAGTTTATGCTCCAAGTGTCACCTACGCATACATTATAATTAATAACTTAGATATGTGCTTCCATTATTTTTTTACACGAAATGTCAATGTACAGGTCTTTTGAAATTACATACAGTCAAAATTCCTGTTCTGCGTTTAATTAGTTGTTACACTTTGTTTTTGTAGCCACTTACTTTGAGTCAAATATTTTTCAATGAAATACATTGCTCCGAATAACGTTAAAATGCTTATAGTTATGTAACAGGGCCAATTTAACTTCATTTCGGGCCTTGGGGCGCAGAAGATCTACAGGCCCCCTTGGCACTGGCAGATCAAAATTTATTACCAGAAAACCTGGTTCAGTCCAGCCTAGTTAAATCCAGCGCTTGGCGTGCCCACCCTAAGTGCCCAGTGGCGGATTAAGCGGGTGTCGGACCTGGCGGCCGCCAGGGGCCCCAACCTTGATGAGTGCAAAGGCCAGCGACAAACCAAGCACGCCACCTTGGAACAAGAAATGAAAAGAAAACAAAGATACAATGAAAACCCCGCTAGAAATTTATTGAGATGTAAAAGAAATCATAATGTAGAAAAACTTTTGAAAATATTTTTAACAATACCGATATCGAATGCATCAGGTGAATGATCTTTTTTAGTTTTAAAACGTGTTAAAAATAATTTAAGAAGTACTATGGGAGAAAAGAGAAATTGAATAATATGGCCATATTATATACAGGATAAAATATTTTGGACAAAATAGGTAGGGTGAAAATAATGGATGAATTTGCCAAAGAGAAATCAAACTGTATAGCAAAACTGTAAGATCTTCAGCAAGGTTTTTAATTTTTTTTATGAACAGTTCAGATTTTTCCTTTAGCCGATGAGTTTTAATACAGTAATACACTTTATTTTGAGAATTTAAAGTAAGCAAGTCTTATCTCTATTTTTGTTTTTCGACTCTTAAGCCCATGGGCCTCAGATCTTTTACCGCCAGGGGTCTCCAACTACCTTAATCCGCCTCTGAGCGCCCAATGGATAAGCCGATACTGTTGTATGAGAAGTCTAGTGTATTGTGCAGGAATTTGCAACCCAAAATTAAGATTTTAACATTGAATCTGTTGATATATCGATAAGTTGTTCCCTCTCCTTCAATTTAGGTGTTTATTTCCACAAATGAAGAAGGGGCATTTTACATTAGAATATTAGTTTTGCAAGACATCTTACTAATACGAGGAAAGAAAAAAAGGTTACAAGTCGCAGTATTTGAAAGCTATATATTGTGGAGAAATTTTGTTTCCCCAGAGGTGCTATTTGTCATATAGCTAATGCACGGGTAGGTAGTGTAAGTACCCAGACGGTTCAGGACGTTCGAAATTTCAAGACGCTTAGAAAATTGATCTCATTTGGAAGTGCGAGCCGTGATTAGATTTTTATGGGAAAAGAATGTGTCTTGTACTCACAGTAACATCGGGGAAGTTTAAGGTGAAGAAGCAATGAGCAGACAGGATGTCGAAAACCGTCATATGGCAGGGAGCAGCTGGTCAAGTTCTTCAATGGCAGCCCCCCCCACTGACCAGCTTTAGCACCCAGTGATTATTTCCTGTTTCCGAGGTTGAAGAAGCACTTATCCGGCAGACGGCTCTCTTCAGACTGTGCTGTGAAAACATCCGCCGAGACCTGGCTCAATGGGCAATTTCTACCAAGACGGGTTAAACAAGTTGGTTCCACGTTCTGATAAATGTCTAAATAGACTTGGTAATGATGTCGAAAAGTGATGGGCACGTATGTGTTAGTTCCATTTTGTACTATCTATTTTTAATAAATATTTCTTTATTCGACTTGAAACTTTTTTTTATCACCCCTCGTATTATTTCATGAAACCTGGGATAGTAAACAAAAAAGATTCCCAATCTAATAGGTAATATATACAAGATTAAAAATGTTTTAATATTCTGTATAATATTATAATAAAAGATGAAAAAAAGGTTACAAAATATAGTTTTATTTTGTATAAATAATGTTCTGTTTAAATGAAGGGGGGGGGGAGCTTTAGATACTTGTAGTTATTCAAGCTTCATAGAGATCCCGAAACCATTATATGCATACACATTTATAATTTTCTTTTCAATTTCTTATTGTGACTCGTGGAACTCATGGGATTCCCCTTGTGGATCCTCATGGTTTCGTGGAACACAGTTTTGTGACGGATCTATACGGTCTTTTTGATTATATATAACCTCCTCTATTTTTCCTAAAATAATTTATTTATTTCAACCAATCTTCACCGAGAGCCAGGCGTGATTTATGCAAATAAGATATATTATATAAGTTCGGGTTTCGCGAGTTAAAAAGGTTAAGTAAAGTGAAGAGATAGAAGAGTAAAGTTAAGTAAACATCGGTAGGCCAGCAAGCAGTTGTTGACATTCAAAGATAGCGGTTACGTGTGGAGCTACGCGGGAAGAATTTGATTGAAGCTTGTAATAATCCGTGTTACAGAGTGTGGATCCTTCACCATTCTCCTAACCAGTCAGCAAGGCAGAAATCATCACGAAGTAGCAGCCGATGTAAAAGATAAGGTCAGTGATTTAATTTAAGATATTGCGAATATTCGTACGTGGCGTAGCTGTAATTGTGCGTGTTTAAGCTTTCATAGATTCAGTTGCCTTTCTGTTATTCTGCTAGTAGTAATTCCCATTTTCGTACTCCACTTTATTTTGTTCCTCTTAAATTTGAATTGTGTGTTTCTACCCTTTTGAGTTAATTAGAATCAATAAATCTATTGATTTGCAATTATGTCTTTTGATCATTTAAGTCCGCCTACACTTCCAGTAATATTTACTGATAGACAGGGAGATGGTAGTGTAAGGGGTGGCATTGAGCCACGACAGTTTGAAGACAACTACTCTAAAAAAAGTGGTGTTAAATTCCTTTCCAACCTCTGGCCAATTTCTGAGAAGCTACATTATATGTAGTTATGGCGTGGTAATTTTATTTTCTTAATTTATCTTCGGATAGCAGATGATGAGGTTTAGTTAGCGATGTTTTCAGCTTAGTCTGGTCACTGAATTGTGAACTACTTCCACTTGAAGTCGCTCCCTCACCGTCCTGCCTACCTAAAGGTGTGAGGGAAAACAAAGCATGACCAGAAACTTCTATAATAATTATTTTATTACCCCCCATTCAAGCACACTAATCAACCACAAGTTAAACTACAAAAGGAGGCCCTAGGAGGGATATAAAGGAAGCAACGAACCCTAAGTAAACAAGCGCAAGTAATCAGTTTAATTTAACCTAATCTATCTTAGTCTATAAATTCCCAATCAACTACTTTATTATAGTGGCAAAATCAGTTCTTAACTCAAGTTGTGAATATGAATTAAGTCTCACCTTCGTATCACCACAATAGTTCCTCCGCTCCTTCTATCTTACAGTTACAAAACCCTGACTTTATATATTCAAACTAATCTCTATATCAGGGTTTTTTCTTGAAAGGGATGGTTGTGAATTAACGCGAATGCTAGCCCCAAAGATTTCCCAAGAGGACCTCGCAATCGAATGAACCCTCGGTCAAAAGACGAAGACATAAGCTGACTTTCCATTACACGGAAGGTCTTTCATGGCACTAGGATTCGAACTTATGACACACGCATCAGCCACAGTTCATTACCGGAACCATTAGGCTACCATGACCACCAAAAATTTCCGGGTTTGAATTATTCAATCTACAGACACGGCAACCATGTTTCTTTTGTTGAGTATAGATGCATAGTTTTTGCAGAAATTGACTCCCAAAGGGGGGTTTTGGGAGGACTACAGATTAAAAAATCCTGTCTTTGAACAATTATATCTACAGACTTGAAATGGAGCCAGTATGTTTATTGTGTTGAGTAGATTCATTAAAAAGGGTTTCTGCGGAAATTTACTCCAGGGGGGGGCGTGTCATGGAGACATCAAAGACCAATAGAATTTCGCCTTAGAAATTCAAATCCGGCTCATTTTAATTCAAGAGGTGAGGACTATCAGAATGCTTTCCTGTACATTCGAAAGCTTAATGCTGGGATTTAGATATTAATAAATTAAAAACAATAGACAGTCATACAACACCAAGAAATACCCGGCAAAGCGGGAGAGTTAACGTTTTGCAAATCTTATAAAATTCTAACAGATTTTATCAGGGTTTTCTACTGAATCCTCTTGAGGAAAATATTCTTAACTATTTTAAGATCCACTTTCCGTAGAGATGACTTGGTTTCATGCCAATGCAACTTCTACTTCAGTGCCACTTATTGAATAGGAAGAGGAATGGTTAAGCGTTGATCGTCAGCTGATTTCCATGTGTTAGTAGACCGTTGTAATGGATGTCCCCTGACATCCAATAGGAATTAAATTGAATACTAACCATAATCAAAACAAATATAATTTATTATTCCTTTAATAAGTCTCACAAACCCAGGGTAGTAAATGCACTTACACTGGTGTGCAAAAATTAAGGACGAGACGGTTTTTTCAATATAACTTTGTACAAAAGCATTCCAAATCAACACATTTAATACAGTAAGATCCCCAATACGTAAGGACATGAGTAATGTAAGCAACATTTACTAAAAGAGAAATCAGAGGGATAAAAAGAAGCTTTATTGAAAAAGTAGCATGGAGCGCAATGCGACTGAAGGCCGAAACATCCCTGTGATGGGTGTCCAGCAAGAAATATCCGGTCTTTAGTAGGGGATATGATCTCCCCTGACAGGTTTCCCGAGCAGGTTTCACAGCGTCTGCCCATGCTGAGAATGAGGGTGTCAATGAGTTGTTGAGGCATTCACTGCGAGAAACGATGTTCAAAACTGAGAGAAAACAGCTCACTTTTGAATACTTCACATTCTCAAAATAGCTCCGATGCACGCTTACTCAAATCTGAGAATCGCATATTCTCATATTGAGACACAAGTACATTCTCATTTTTGAACCTGTTACGGGATCAAATTTTTGAGAATGAAAGATCGATATGAGTATATAATGCACTCATATTTGAATTTGTTAATGTATCAAATATGAGTTAAAACAATAAAATGAGTATGTATAGCATTTATTTTCGGTACTGTTGTATCTAATATGAATTTTTAACAGAAAATTATTTATTAACCCAAATCTTAAGGGATTTAAAAATGTGATACATGAGTTGTAAATTTTCACTTTCTACATCTTACGTATTATTTTATTTTCATTTCATGAAATTTTTACACTTAACTTCGAAATCAAAATTCATTTTACATTTATTGTGTGTAACAAAAAGGTACTCGCATATTATCGCGAAAGTGCCTAAGTTAAAGATAACTCGCCAAATTGGCAGTAACGATTTCGCATGTGTCCTACGCGCTGAATTAGCAACCATGTACTTCGTTTTATATAATGTCGCCAATACGGTGGCGACAATACGCAAGTATCAACAAAAATATTACTTTTCGAGGAAAAAAAATGCAACTATTATTTGATCACAAACTGCATGTCTTCGAACTTATACCGCAAATATAAATCTTTGAAAACTGCAAAAATAAATTCGATGTTATCGTTTAACAAATGTGCATGCATTTTGAACTAGTTCCAGAAGCAATTTGATTCATTATTTATATTTATGTTTCTCTAGAAGCATTATATTGTTTCCTTAAAATCATATACAAGCAGAAAATTAACTTTTATTTAAAAAAATTCAGCCCTTCAATAATAAGTTATTAGAAATATCTAGGAAACATTATGATAAATAACAGATTTTTCTAAGTAAAAATTTCAAAACAATACCAGAAAGAAATAGCTTTTTTACATATTATGTAACCTGAAGAAAAAAACCTTTTGACTAAAGTAACACTCATTAGGCCCAGGTGTGTAAGTACTCTTTATATCAATTGTTTTGTTTAAATAGAAACCTATCCACATGGAAATAAAGAAAATGCATTGCTATATTACCAACTAAGCTCGTTTTTTGTTAAAGCAACTGATTTTACACTTTCCTATCACCAAAGAAAACAAATATAATAGTTTTTAAGTTAATGTTTTTTTTAATTAAAATACTTAAAAATTTTAGTCCTTAGAAGAATGTTAAAAACAACTCCAACAGTACATTTTTGCATTAACAAAACATTTAGTTTTTAACCTAATGGGAAGAGCTTTTAGAGAAGTTTTCAGCACCCATTCAGAAGAAAAAATAACATCATAAGGACCAATAGAATCATAATTTAGCAATTTTACTTGCTGTACAGAATTTTATTTTCAATACCTTTTTTCAATTATTCACTGTTAACAAGAAAAATAAAACAAACCAAAATCATATTGCTGAAATATTTATTCTGGAAATTGTACACATACATATATACATAAAAAATAAACAAGAGTATAAGTGAAATTTTTTTTTATAAACACTATCTAATCCATATTATAGTCAACTCCATCCTTATTTGTGCAGAACAGATTATGTTTTAGTGTAATATACATTGTAAATATAGGAAAGTGGTGTAAAAGTACATAAATAAACAACTTTTTAATTTTTTTATCAAATCATGTCTTTGAGTTACAAAATGTGAGTGAAAATGCCTTTCAAACAGTGTTGTTTCAAATAAATTACATGTTAGGATATGCGAGTCATCTAAATTATTTACTGCAGAATTTATAGATAGCTGGTTCTGAAAGGAATTTTGAAAGTTCTCATTAGAGTAAAATTTTACAAAGGTTGTTCATAATTATATAGTTTTCGAAATGACTATCTACAAAATTTAGCATAACACATGTAGTGATATGCTATGCCTGTATGAGTATTTAGAACATAATGACAAAGCTACAATGTGAAACCAATGGTCTTTGGCAGAAAGTGCAAAATGTATGAAATTCATAAATTAATTTTATCCATAAAATATTTTTTAAAAAAATTCAGAGCTATATGCAAAATTTAAAACAAATTATGAGTGGAAACATTAAAAATCAAGATTTGTACTAACAAGCAGCAATGAAATTAGTGCAAATTAAAAATAAAGCATTCATAATTTAGAAACAAGGTAAAAGATTTATAAAATACAATTTTTATAAATATTGCATGTCTACCTGAATTTCACATTTATAAAAACAACAGTTAAAAAAATACCACACATTGGAACAATATATACAGGAACTAATTTGCTATCAGTACACTACACATTAAACATCTTTTAGAAGTGGTTTTGAAATCGCTGCAAAAATTTTGGCATCCAATAGTATTCAATCAATGATGATGGTCTCCCACTAAGAACTCAACATGACAATAATTTAAAAGATTGGCTTATTCCTGGCAAAAAAGGAATTACATTAAGAAGCAAAACATAAGTACTTTTTTTTATAGAAAACCAATTAGAAAAATATGAATGCCAGGATTTAAAGAAATAGAACAAAAGGTATTTAGAAATGCCAAGAAAAAAGCAGAAAAAAAATAAAATTGAAACTGGAAAAATAATAACTGCATATAAAAGAGTGGGGTGCTCAATATCAATTGTTATATAATTTCTTACTAGTTCTATTACAAAATGCAGAGTTAGTGTAAAAATGTAGTACAGAGGACCCCACGCCTTTACCACGATGACATTAATTTTCTAGTTAATCATTTTATTCTTATATTAAGATTTATTTCTTACTTTTTAGTTTGATAAAAAGCATGTTTCTTAAAACTATAATTTAAATTAATTGTGCTTCAAATACGTCAGACTGAACAAATTACGTATTATCACAACAAATGCCAAAATCTAATAATAACACACCAAGTTGGCAACCCTAATTGGTAATGGCGTCTTATTGCAACCTATTAGCGATATTATATGAAATGAAGCACCTGGCAGCCAATTCAGTGTGTACCACACATAGGAAATCGGGGTGGCCAACTCAGCGAGTTATTTAGAGTCAGTGATTGTCGCAAAAATACACAAGTACCCTCCGAGTTCCTGTGTGTTGAACGTGCTGAATTGGCAAACAGTTGCTTTGTTTTCATATAATGTCACCAATTGGTTGTGATAATACGTAAGTATATATATATACCAAGATTTATGTTTTTTCACTTGTGTACAACATACCTGCATACAGGAGTTTTTGTACCCAAGCTGTATTAATTTTTGGTACTTTCATAATATTGCAACCATATTGGTGAAATTATATGTAATACAACACATGGTAGTCAATCTGGCGCATACGACACATGCAAAATCAGGGTCACCAACTTGGCACGTTATCTTGAACATTGCATTGTTGTGGTAATATGTATCGTAAAATCTGGTGTATGGTGCACACTTTTAACACAAAAATAAGATTGCATTTTATGCGTGCACATTATATACCAGGTATAAAAAATAAGAGCTTTAAAAAATGTGAGCACAGGAAAAAAAATTACATTTTTACATAGATCAAAATAATGGTTATTTAAAAGAAATGGCATTCCTTGTGAACTTAAAGGTTTGCACTTCTAGATGTATACTATTTTTTTACTAAAGCTTAGAATAAATGACTTTCAAACTTTAAGAGCATGACTCGCATACATCTCAGGTTTCTTCATGAAAATGGGGGTGCACATTTTCAGCAAATAAACATAAAAATTAAAAATTGCTACTTGAAAGTATAAGTGCATGTAATACGATGGTATACATGATATGCCAGATTTTATGGTAAAACATAATTTTTCTTTACCTTTCTTTAATGAGTAAAAGCATAAAAATATTATATTGGGTTAAATATAAAGAATCTGATATATATACTTCATTTATTTTCATCCAAATAAACAAAACACTATAGTCACAATAAAGGAACCATAAATAAATGTAATGAAATAATTTCTTTATGAGAACTTTTAAGACATTTTCCATACGTTTACCAATAAGCTAGAAAAGTTCTTCAAAATCTACAAGAAATTAGTCTCTTAAAAGATTACTAATTAAAAACAAAAATTTATTTTGTAGGCTTGCCTTTTTCAAGACATGCAAGCTATTTTAAAGTTCAATATGAAAATAAACTATTCCAATGTAGCAAGGAATACTTAAATTATTATTTGCCTATAAGCAAGTGCCCAAAAAATCAACAATGTGACTTATTATGAATCAAGTAAATTTCATTAAGATATGTGACTACCCAAAATTCGCAGTTTTGGTGAAAATTTTCAAAAATTACTTTTGTGTTTTTATTTTAAAGACTATACATTAAGATTCCAAAACATTCTATTTTGTTTCTATGATATCTAGAAGCAAAGTTATAGCATAATTAGTAAACTGGATTGGAGTTAACAAACCAGATGCTGATCCCTACACAAAATATTTTTAAGATATTGAATTTAAATTTTCAGAACATGTTTTATTTAGTTCTATCTGTGTTATGAATCAAACTCTAATCTCTGTGTATATACAGTGAACCAAAAAGTGTTCGTACACTTGCAATTTCCTATAAAATTTATTGTTTCCAACTAAATAAAAATTAATATTTTGGAATTGTAATTTTTTTATATCTGTAACTTGTTCTTGGTGGAATGACATAATTATTTTTAAAAAATTGTATAACTATTATTTTTAAAAATTCATAATCAAAAAGCTCCTGAAAAATTACGCCACTAAAGTCTTAGAACACTTAACAAAAATCTCAACATAGCTTTAAATATTGTATTTCTTTCTTAATTTAGAACTTAGTAGGATATCTTTTAGTGTCCACAACAACTTTTGGACATCTTGATATAGATTTATTGAGTTTTTGTAATTTCTGCATTGATTTTCCTCCATGCTTCTGTGATTATTGTTTTTACTTCAAATTATGTGTTTATATGTCATGTTTCTTTTTATTTTAAATCTAGTTCTCCCAAATATGCTCTGCTGGGCTAAATAAATTGATTGAGGAGGTGTTTTCAAACTTTTGGGTACAGTTTATAGACACCAGCAGTGTACATTGAGAGCAGTTCGCTTGGCGGTCATTATCCTGTTAAAAAATGAAGTCGTCTGAAATATCCAAATTTTGAGAGGATAATTTAAAATTTCTCTTTAAAATATTTAAATAGAGCACATGATTCTCAATATACCATCAAAAAATACCAAATTACCTAATTCCTGAAGCCTATTTACACCCCCCCCCCCTCCCCCGCAAGAACACCTCTATGTTGAATCATGGAGGTGGAGGAGCTCTTGTTCCACATAAATTCACTGGATTAAATGCCTCATTTTTTCCTTTAAAACTATTATTATGCCATCAGAACCAAAAATGTTGAATTTTCTGTCATCCAATAACTTCCTGTCAATTTTGAATTTTCTGAAACTTAAGTCACAAGAATCTAGTTGGATGAATGAACCATGGAAGTGGAAGTGTTTCTTGCGTGGGGGCGTAAATCAGCCACAGAATTAGGTAATTTTAGATGGTATTGAGAATCATGAGCTCTAGTCAAATATTTTAAAGAGAATTTTAAATTGTGGTGTCCAAAATTTGATATTGAACACGACTTAATATTTTAACAGGATAATGAAGCCAAGCGTACTGCTCTCAATGTACACCGCTGGTGTCTTTATAACTGGCCCAAAATTTTGTGAAAATACCTCCTCAATCAATTTATTTAGCCCAGCAGAGCATATTTGGGAGAACTAGATTTAAAATAAAAAAAACATGACATAAACACATAATGGGAAGTAAAAATAATAATCACAGAAGCATGGAGGTAAAATCGATGCAGAAATTACAAAAACTCATTAAATCTATATAAGATGTCCAAAAGTTGTTGTGGACACTAAAAGATACCTATTAAGTTCTAAATTAAGAAAGAAATACAATATTTAAACTATGTTGAGTTTTGTTAAGTGTTCTAAGACTTTAGTGGCGTAATTTTTCAGAGCTTTTTGATTATTAATTTTTAAAAATAATAGTATATTTTTAAAAAAATAATTATGTCATTCCATTAAGAACAAGTTGCAGATATCATAAAAAAATTACAATTTCGATGCATTAATTTTTATTAGTCAAATCATTAAATTTTAGGAAACTGCAAGTGTACGAACACTTTTGGGGTTCACTGTATTTATGTACTTCATTGCATTTAAATGTAAAAAATATCATTAATTTTTAAAAAATCGAGTTTTGCATAAAATTTGGCATATTTAAAAAACTTTTAAAAGTAATACATATCTTTTAATTCCTAATATATAAAGATGTTCCATTATTTATGTACTGTATAAATATTTTGAATACATTCATTAGATTTTGTGTAAGATCCTAATTGCAATTTTTCATGAAAATTTTACTAAACTCGACAATTTTATAATTATAAAACTCTCCAGAAAAAGCAAAAGGGTTGAAAATTAGTTAAACATGAAGCTAAAGAGTTTGAGCTAT
>BMAO01028845.1:0-21642 GCA_019973975.1 Trichonephila clavata
ATCTATTAGCATACATGTTGGCCTTCATCGCTTTTTTTTAAATACGTCGAACCCACTATTGTTTCTTTTTCCTCCCTTTTTAATGCTAAAATTGCAAAAAATTATTTTCTCTTGCGATCCATATTTAACAAGTCAGAATTAACTACTTAGTGTAATTTTCAACTACTATCTTCAGCGTCACCTAATGAGCAGAAATACACCGGCGCGCGTACGAAAAAAGCTTTGGTGTGAATCGATCAACGAAAATATCTAGGATTTCTACTTTGATCGCGACGGCGAACGCCTTGGTGTGAATGAGCCTTAAAGGATATATCCTTTGAATCGGGCGCACGAATTCTTGCTGTGAAGTTTGTACTCTAACAAGTCGTACTTGTCCGTCTTTACCAGGTATGGTCTCAGTGATGCGACCTAAAGGCCATATAATTCTCTTTTTGTTATCTGCTCCCACCATAACAATTTCACCTACAGAAACTGTAAAGTTTCTTGATTTTTTATTTCTTCGTTGAATGAGGGCACCTAGATACTCGGATCTGAAACGATTTCTTAAATCTTTAAGCACTGCTTGTCTGTACTTGAGTCTCTTGCAAAAATAATTTTCCTCGACAGCATCTAAATCAGGGAGATTGCATTCATGGATATCTTGCATAAACATCGATGGAGAAAGTGATTTTACAGTTTCCTCTTCACAAATGAAAGTCAGAGGTCTTGAGTTGATAACCCGCTCGCAATCTGTCAAAACTGTTGTTATTTCCTCATAATTAAGGCTTGCATGTCCCAACACTCTTTTCAAAATATCTTTTAAAATTCTAATTAATCTCTCCCACCATCCGCCCCACCAAGCAGCAGTTGGGGGATTAAATTTCCATTCAATAGAGTTAATAGCTCCATAAATTTGTATCTGACTCCAGTTTAGTTGATTTAAATAATTGGTGCTCCAACGAAATTGGTACCATTATCACAGTAAACAGTGGAACACCCTCCTCTGCGAGCAACAAATCTTCTAAACGCCATTAAGAAAACATCCGTTGATGCAGCAGTTGCAAGTTCGAAATGGACTGCTTTGTACACTGCGCAAGTAAAAATTAAAACCCAGCTTTTGTTGTTTTCTTTAAGAAATAGAGGTCCACCATGTCAATTCCAGTTACCTGAAACACCGCAGCATCTTTTACTCTATTTTCTGGCAAGGGAGGACTTATTACTTCTAAGTTCTTTGAAGTATATCTTTTACATATAACGCAGTTGGCTACCACATATTTCACTGCTTTTCTTCCATTTAGAATCCAATACTTTTCTCTAAGTATTTAACAATATCTGGGAGCCAGCATGACAGTTCTTAACGTGAGAATTGTAGATTAAACGCCTTACCACTTCATGCTTTGCTGGAAGAACAATAGGTCTAAGAAAATCTTCACTGTCTTCACAATAAATAATTTTAGTTTTCAAACGAATGATGTCATGATCGTCTTTAAACGTTTGTAGAGATTTCAATATTTTTCCTTCTTTTGAGAGAAAAAATTCATTCTGAATCACAAGTAAAACTTTTGTTTCTGCTTCCTGACATTCTGTGACTTAATTCACCATGTTTCTTCCCAGTTACAATTTTTGCAGTTGTGCTTGAAACGAAGAATCCATGCCACAAGACGAATAATTCTATCATAGTTGGAAAAATATCTATAGTACTAGTTTTCAACATCTCCTGCTTTATTATTTGTTAGTACATAACTTGTCTTAGATCTTTCCCTTTCAATCTCTTCTTTATTCCAATCATGCTGTGAGGAAGACATAATTTTTTGAAATTCAAAAGTACTTTTCATCCACTGTGGGCCTACCATCTTGAGCAAATTAAACGTTTCGCTTTGCAGCCTCGGGAAGTCAAGTCTGCCGGATTTCTATCACCAGGTATACGTCTCCATGATGTAGATTGCTACAACTTCTTGATCTCTTGAACTCTATTCCTAACGAAGACAGACCAATTTTCTTCCCTCAATATCCATGCAAGCACTGTTGTTGAATCACTCCAGTAATATGTTGTAACATTTCTCCACCTAAAGCTTCGACAACCGAATTTGTCAATCTTGCTCCAATCACAGCTGCTAGAAGTTCCATTCTTGGTATAGTTGCGCCTCTTAAAGGAGCCACTCGAGATTTTGCAGCTAGAAGAAAAACCTCAATTCAATCATTCTTTTCTAATCTGAGGAATGTAACGGCAGCATATGCATCTTTACTTCCATCAACAAATGTATGAATAGCGCAGCTACTGGAAGCTTCATGAGATATTTGAATATACCTAGAAATCTGTATACCAGACAAATACTTCAGTTCTTGAAACCACTGCACAAACTCTTTGCGAAATTTCCCGGTTAATTCTTCATCCCAACTTGTGCCTAATTTCCATTCCTTTTGTAGCATTATTTTTGGACAAAGCATTACTGGTGAAGGGAATCCAAATGGATCAAATACTTTATGTATGGTAGATAACATACTTCTTTTAGTTACTTTATCCATATTAATGTCACCCAACCATTTCATGTTAATGCTCAATGTGTCCAACTCCTTATTCCAAATAAGACCTAATACTATAGTTTCATTCTTTGAATTATTTTCACAGTTTCCGGACCATTCCCATTCTCTTAGGTCAAAACCGCCTTTTGCCATTAAGGTTTTAGAATTCTCGATGAATTCGTTTAATTGACCTTTAGAGTCGACACTAGTAACAACATTGTCAACGTAGAAGCTTCTCAAAAGTCTTTCCTTGAAAGATTTTTCAAATTCACATTTTTGAATATCGTACTCAATAACTGAATCCAAAAGAAAAGGACTACATTTCACTCCAAAAACGACTCTTGTGTGTCGAAAAACTCTTAATTTCTTTTCATCCTTCTTTTCCCACCACAAGAACCATAAGAAATCTCTGTCCTCCTTACGAATATTTATTTGGAGGAAAGCCTTTCTAATGTCAGCTATAACACCAAATTCTCTCTCTCTGAATCGACGAAGAATATCTGGTATAAGCTCAATAAGATTAGGACCACACGCCAAGCACTAATTTAAAGATGGATAATTTGCTAACCTAGCTGAAGCATCAAACACTGGACGAATGGGAGTAGTGCTGCTACTTAATTTTATCACTGCACGGTGAGGTAAATAATTACCATAACAGCTTACTTCGTTCCATGGAACTTCTTCTATTATGCCTTCAGCTAACCAGTTTTGAATAATATTTTCATATATATTCATAGCTAAAAGTTTTGAAGTTGTGTAGTTGAGCCTTTTCTTCGCCAAACTTAAGTTATAGGGCAAAAATGACTTATCGTCAGACCACGGCAAGCAAACTTCATATCGACCCTCTTTATTAGTTGTCACCGTTTCTAAAAAATGCTTCTTGGTCTGAAGATCAATTTTGTACTTGGATTTTTTCTCAACAAGATCATTGATTCCGATCAAATCCAGTTTCCAAAGATTTGAGATTTCAGCTTCATTTACAAACAGTGATAACACTGTCATCGCTAAATTTTCTTCCGAAGGTTCTTCCTGTGGCACCTTACCCATTAAGGTCCATCCTAAATAAGTTTCTACAGCCACTAGACCTGACGATAAGACTTTTCTTCTGCCAGTCAACATTTTCCCCATGATGTCAACTCCAATGAGAATATCGATGACTTTGAAATTGTCACTAATGTCAGTAAGATTAATCTCATTTTCTTCTAACTCTTTTATCCAGGGACCTTTAAAACCGGTTTAATATTTTCACAAATTGTAGACTAGTCCAAAAAACTTCAAAATTACAACTAAAATCTGTAAACAAATTTCTCAATTTAACTTTATAACAATTGTCTTTGAACTCATTAGTGATCACCCCACCAAAAAGGGAATGCACCATTTTTTCACAGCGAAGTGATGCATAAATCATCTCTTCAGCTACACTTTTTAAAATATAAGACCTGTGAGATGCAGAATCGAAAAGTAACCTCACAATTTTTTGTTTTGTATCAGATATTAGTTTAGCTTTTAAAGTTTGGAGAAATATTTTTGGATTGTATTTGGAAATATTTTTATTACAATTGGTCATATTAACCTCATTTTCTGCGGGTTTCTCCTTTTTCTCTACAGACATTTTTTGGGAATCAAGCACATCACACATCAAAGGAAAATGTTTTTTAGAACATATCAGACATTTTAAAACTGCTCGGCATTTTTTAACTGCATGAAATGGAGTTAGACATGCAAAGCAACATCTTTTATCTTTGATTATTTTTCCAATAGCGTCATTTTCCGAGCTGTAAAGCAATCTGAACTTGAGTGTTTACCTTCACAAAAATGCAAGCTTTTTTTACATCACTATTTGAAGTACTCTTTAATAAACCTATAGCTGTAGGTATTTTATCTCTCAAATTTTCAGAACTAAATTGCTTCTTTTGCAAGGATTTATACTCTTGGCCCTTTCCTAATCCAAAACCAGCTACAGCCAAAGATATCCTTTCTTCTCCTTCAACTTCTTTTTTCAAAAATTGGATTAAATTATTTAACCTTTCTTTTGCGTCAGTGTTAGTGTTGAAAATATTACTTCGATTCCAAGCTTTTAAAAAATCAGCTGGGAAACAAGATTTAACCATAGGGTACAAAATAGACGCACATTTATCTGTTGTTACACTTAATGTTCCAATGCACGCAAATAAGATTCAAGCTTATCATACAAAGAAGTTAAAGAGAACTTCTCCTTAGTTTGTACAGAAATTATCAATTTTAGCAATTCTCTAACATATACTTCAACTAAAATATCTTCTCTACCAAAGTACGATTGTAAACTATCTATAGTTTTTTGATATTTGGTGCCAGTTGGCGGAAAACTTTCTACTACTTCCATTGCGCGAGAACCAGAGAAACTCTTGCCTGGATTAAATATTGGAATTTGTCTTCTGAAACAATATCCTCATCTTTATGAATCTGTTTAAATTGACTCCAGAATAGGAGCCAATCTTTAATATTATCACCAAATTGTCTAAATTCCAATCTAGGCAACGTAAACTTTCTTTTAGAATTATTTAAATCAACAGTAGAATTAGAAGAAAATGACTCACCTCTATTTTGTGACACTGTATTCTCGCCAACTCTATTTCTTTTTCGGCTTCAAGTTTAATTATTTCAAGTTCTTGTTCTTTATTCTTTTCAGCTTCTTGCAATTTTCGTTCTGACACAACATTTCTAAACAATTCTTGCACGAATTCCGGATTGTTCATTACTATTTAAAATAAGACCCTTCAATCCTGCAATTGTAAAATTCGATGATATTTCTTCTCCAATTTCAGCAGCAACATATTTCAAATCCTCTTTTTTAAAACCTTTTACTGCTTGAAACATCTTAATTTATCTCAAAGTGTCCCTGTTCGGGCGCCACAAAATGTTAAAGCTTCCAAAAGAAAATCTAAACTAATTTTCTCAGCTTTCAAAAATATTATAAGGACAGCCAATCACTTTTTCCACACTTCTAAATCGGATCTTCTAATCACGGATCAAAAAAGAACTTTATTCTACCGAATTAATTCTAAACATAAACAATCGAACAGAACTCGTGTTGCCATTCACAAAAAAACTAAATAGTAATACAATTTTATTACTAACGTTGCCATCTGAAAATTTAAAGTTTGTAATATGTAATTAAAAATAAATAAACAATATATTTTCAACAATTATCAATTGATCACAATCATATGATATATCTATGATGATGGATAGAAATTATTATCCCTTTTTCAGACGTTATTTTTCTCCAAATAAAAGTTATCAAAGTGTTTCAATCACAGTAAAAAAATTCTGAATTTGTTTTCATTCATTGCTACTTTCTCTAAAAGTTTTCTGTAGAAGACAGTACTTCGGGGAACTTATGGTAAACCCGACCATGGGACCCGTATGGAATATGGTAACCCCTTAGAATAGTTCTGAGAATCTGGCCTGGCAGAGACAGAGAGATGTCAACACACTAAGCCGATGTGTGGCGAGCCCCGCAATAAATTAATAGAGAATGAGAAATGTTGCCTCTTGTCACCATAAACTTTTATAGTATATCTCAGAGATCATTCCTGAGAGAGGTATATTTTATGCAAGTTAAAATATGCTTCAAAACATTAATTCTAATGCAAGTTAAACAAACAGCACATTATCATGCAAATTAAATTTGTACAGAAAGCTGGGGGGGCGTTATCTAATATTTTCCAGGAGAAGCGGACAGATATCACTCATGAAAAGGTCATAACGATACAAGAAAAAACTGACACAATATAAAATAATTTCAATCAAATTAGATTTTTCAAAAAAACATTTACTTGCAAAGAAAATATGAAAAGTAAAGCATTAGAGCCATATTAATAATAATAAAAACACACACACATTTGGATTTAGAAACACTTTTCTGGAGTTCCTCTTTCCTGTGAAATGACATTTTTAAGACTCACAGAATCAATGAATCAACAAAAGATTAAGAATGATAAAAAAAATGCATGCAAAAATATGCGCAAATATATAGAAATGACACAAACAGTTTTAGACACCACATTAATTATACAGCAAAAACAGATTCTAAATTATATACGTTACACAATATACACATATGTAAATAATACTTTATCTATAAATAATTGAAGAAAAAGACTTTTTATGGAATATATTATTAACGAGGAAATGTATTGATTAGTTTCAAGTTTTGAATCATTCGCATTTATGATGTATTACTGAAAATATTAATTACATTATTTTTATGCAATAAAGTTAAATATTTCGCTAATGTAAAAATATTTTAAAAAAACAAAAATAATTCACATTAAATGTAAATTGTTATATTTAATTAAAAATATAACAATTTACTTTTAACATATTTTGAATCTTCATGAAATAAATAGAATTTTTTAAAAAATAATAGTTAAGTAAATTATTAAACATGTTCATAAAATCTATATAGTAACTAGCTGGTATACACGTTCTTCGCACCGGCGAATTGCAAAACTAAGCAATACAGACAGAAGAATAAAGAAGTCTTCAGAGTTAAGATAAGGATAGAGTTAATGTTACGTGAATTGCAAATCAAACAACAAGAAAAGCTTTTGGCATGTCTCAGCTGAACAAAAAATCATATTTGTCAAATTTTAAGTCTGTAAGTCTAATAGCTGAAAAAAGGATTTTTTTCGAGCTATTTTTTTTTTTTTTTTTAAAACTCACTTGTGGGTCGATTTTTAAAAATATCTTCCTAAGATGATCTCTGCTCAGCAAAAATAATATATTGTTACAAAATTTTGTGTAATGAATGCTTAAAATAGTGTAAATAATTGATATCTGGATGTGTAATACGTTAATATTACATTCTATTGTATTTATTTTATGTTAAAATTGTAATATTCGCAAGCAACGCCGTTCCTTACATTATAATGGCAATTGAAAGGAAACATAGCGAAATGCTTGCGATACAACCAAGTTGGCATAAATTTTAGCGACCATGTTGGCAACTTGGCGATTGATTGAACGATGCAGAAGTTGATATGTTGTAGCGCCACATGGTGGGGAGCTGCAACAAAGAGGATAGAACAAAAAACTTCTCCACAAAAAATACATAAACATGTCAATATTTATAGTGATCAGTTGAACGGTGTTGGAGTGAAACGAAGTCATATATACAAACATCCATTTTTATATATATAGATAAGAAAATTAATTAGAATTATATACATGCACATTGAATCATATACGAATCGATAATTTAATATTTAAATAAATAAAACAAAAATATAAAAAGCAAACATTAATTTAATTGGCCTTAAATTTTTTCATTTTTCGAGTATATTCAGCGTTAAAATTACATCACTGCATTTTTTGAATAATTATTTAGGCATATATTTCCGAATGTAATGAATTTTTTTTTCAAATATGAAAATGCAGGTGTGTTACTGTTTACACAAGGTAAATGAAACGAATGCAAGAATTCCACAGCTCATGTTATTCCAGATACGCTTATGCTTGTAAATATACAAGATAATTGGCAATCAACTTTAAGAAATCTTGATTCGAATGTTTCCGATATTAACGAATTAAAAATGAAATATTGCGTTGAAATTACTTTCATAACAATATTTGTGGCATTTTTAAGCTTCCTCTATCCAAAAGTCTCAAATATTTTACCCCTCCTCATTTTCTGAGTAGAAATTGATCTGTTTATCTAAAACGAATATATATTTGCAATCAGAGCATTCGAATTTCATATTTACACGCAATAACCCACTATGCACATTAAAACTTGACACTCTTGTATTGAAATATCCGATCTATTTGTAATGCTTAATATATCCTTGAAACCTTATAATATCTACTGTAACATTAAATATATTACCTGAATGATTGAAATATAATTTTTTCAGTGAAACAGTACCATATCTATCCGAGTGCTGAGATATAACACTTTTTTTATGCTTTCAAAATTTCCTACTCGGTGACATGATTATTTAAGCTAGACATTTGTCTGTATTGCCCAAATATGGCATCTAAATTTTCAATTTCGAATTTTCCAGTTAAACATATTTAAAATTCTTCTCTGTCAAAAAATATTTTATTCATTCTTTGATGGTGTTTATCGTGCGTCTCAAAGCAAAAAATATTTCCTGGCTTAAACAATCTTCTCGTTTAAATTGATTAAAATTTTTCCAGAAGTTCAACCACTGAAATTTTTTTTAGAAAAAAGTGAATCTATCATTATTAGTTTTTCAATTTCAAATTTTGACCCTTAGTTGGATTTTTAACATTCATTATTTGCCAGAATTCTAAAATATGGCTCATGAATATTGCAATATCCTTAAACACAATTCTGGGTAACCTAATTTATATTGTAATATATTAAGTGCAATCTCACATTGCATTCTTCGAAATTTTTTAAAACTAATTTAACATTTTGTTTTTTAATATTTGTTGGATTTAAAGTTTTTAAACATAATATTTAGGAGCTAATTTAACAATATTGTTAATTTCTTCCTTATAAACTTAAATATAGATAGGAAATATGCTTTTTGGATTTGAAAAAAACCTGAAGGATCAGGATATATTAAACAAGATTCAACATCTTTCTAATTCAATCAATTATTTCGTAAAGATTTGATAAGATGTTCTGAATCAAAAATAATATGTAATTTTTTTTCATTATTAGCTGGATTCTAAATAACACTCTTTATGGCACCATGAAACAATTTAGAAAAACAACGTGGAAAACCACGCGATAGAAGTGAAACTTCTTTGGTGACGTTGGCCGTAAATGCAAAAATTCGTCTAATTACATTAAACTGGTGGGAGAACTTACTTTAATCAAATAAAATTCGAACATTCATTGTATGAAAATAATATTTTATTCAATTTTCTGCATCATCCTTTTCCAAGAAAGACACAATAGGTGTGTGGTAACTGAAGTAGGATATAAAAATCCTCGATTGTAGTCCATCAAGAAAAAGGGAGAAACTGGTGGTTCTTTATATTGTTGCTCCTTCTCTAGAATCAGTATTCATTTGTCAAATTCAGAGTCCGTTTCAAGAATTCAATGAGAAGCTTTGCTTCTTCTGAAGCAAAATTAACATTTAAGTCTCAAGATAATCGGCTTTTAATCATCATCGAATCCAATGATTGCAGCAGCCTCTGGTGTGTACAGCACGGAAACTTTATGGATGAAGATGATAACAGCTGCAACAGGAGTACTTGGTGATATATAGACTTTTGACTAGACATGCTGCTAGTTTTCCTTTTTTTTTCTTCCTTTCGCGAAATTGTTTTTCACTTTTTGCATTCATTCTGGTCATTCAGACTGGAATTAATTTTAACTGAACGGAAATAAAGATTAATAATACAAAACTTAATGCATCACTAACAGAAGTCACTGTTTGCTTACAAGACGCTATCCGTAGTGATTCTAGAGCGAACGTTAGTAACAGATACACAATGCCCCAGACACTCCCCTAACGGGAAGAGCCATATAATGGTAATATTCCGTTCGCTTTTTTCCTGTTACGCAAAACTGGGCAAATTTCCCACTCACTCTCGTGTCTAAAGAAGTTTTACATAAAAAAAAAATAAACGAGTCTTACGGTAGTCGCATATGATGTGTAACATCTGACTTGTTATCGTGGTAAATACGCAATAGTGACTTTAATCCTGAAAAAAATGAATCGGATATGACTGGAAATAATTTTCTATCGAATAATATCTTTAATGAAAATTTTATTTAATTAACACAAGGAGTAATGCAGTTTTTTAACAAAAATATTTATTCTTGTTCAATTTGGGGAAAGAGCGGAGACAATAGATTTATGAAAACTAAAGTGTGACACATATACTTGTGATTTCAAAGTATTTAAAAATCGTTGAAAAACGGCGTCGATAACAATACCACTGTTAGTTGTCGAAACATTTCGATTTGTGTTCATTTCGAGATTGAGTTCATCTTTCAGAAAAGCTATGAGCGGCTCAGCTTCTGGCAAACTAAAGTTAACGTTAAAATCACCACTCAAAGTCATGGGAAGCGAGAGATAGTTTTTTAAAAAAAAAAAGAGCAGAACCACCTTCGGTATACGGTAAAAGTGCAAAATGCATGAAATCTTTAATTGTTTTAACTGTTTGATTCGGAGAAATGTACGCGACCACCAAAATGACTCTGTTCGTCCATTTTCAAATAAGCATTCTGCCGCACATATGTTCCCAATATATTGACTAACAATAACCAGAGCTATGTAACAATCATTTATATTTATATCTCAATTATGGGAGAAATTATCGCAAGTTCGACTTGCTTGGTAGTCAAGGCGCGATGGCCCCGGTGCGCGGCACCAACTAGCCCATTGGTAGTTACGCCACTGTAAATTTATATAAGATTTTTTTTGGTACATGTCTTAAAACGTTTTTAAATAAAACTATTGAACTGAATCGGAAATAAAGAACTGTTCTGAAATATTTCAGGAAAGAGAATAATTTAAATCACATTACACTATTCATTCCATTATTCTTATAAATTTATCTTGTCTATAAACTGTTTAAAAAAAGGATTTTGATGCAATTTAATATTGAGAAATATCACAGAAAACTGTTTTAAATGAATATATATATATATATATAAAGGTTTCTATGTTAACTAAAACTGATATTTTAATAAAATTAATTACTGTACAAAATTCGGAATATTTCTTATTTCGTACTCATTGAAGATATTTAATTATCATTGTAGATCTAAGAAATGAAAAACTGATGTTCCTCAGACAGAAACGAAACAGCGTAAAAAAAAAGCAGTTTCTTAGTATAACTAGACGCTGACCATCATTGGGAAACGAACGCGAAGTGTTCCTCCGTCCCATACTGGGTGTGTTGGGCTCTTGATGTTGAAGGGCCTTCATGGAGACTGAGCGTCCTGATTGGTTGGCATGGATGGAGAAAGTGGGAGTGGCTGAGCTGGCTGATTTAGGTGGTATTGGAATAAATTTTCAAGATCTTGCTAGCAGACGAGTATCTCGTCTGCCATTGTTAGAAGGGGGATCTGTTAGTATAACTAGAATATCCGCCAGTTTTTATGTATGTGAACCATGGGTTGGGCAGTAAAAGAGGGGTTAGTTCTCATTGGTTGTAAACTGGACCCTCCGAGAACAAAAATAGACTGGGAAAGAGGGGGGTTTCCTGTCTCGAGCTCGGATTGCACTTGGAGACAAACAGAATATCTCTCTCAACTGTTGTAGAAGAGGTTTGTATGATTCTGTGATGCCATTTTCTTTCATCATGACAACTTTCAGAACATAATCATCAGAAAATGGAATAAAGGAAATTTGGAAAAATAATAGCATGGAAAAAAATGTTTATTTCAAAGTCGAGAAAATATAGAAAATTAAGAAAAAAGGCATATAATTTATCTTTTATGAGGAACTATTTACATTCGACAATTAAGACCAGTACTACATGAGTACTTGGCCTTTCCTTTAGAAACGCCCAAAAGAGGGGAGGGGAATGGGCGTTTTAGAGATGTGATTTCTGCCTACGGGACCCTAATTGCTACTAGAGTTGTACCCCGAGACACCCCCAAGGCGCTGAATTGGTCAAATCAAACAGCACGCGCTTCCCCCGACTTCCTGTTACGCATTTCCGTCCCTTTTCACGAAATCACTCCAAAAATATCCAGCAACCGAGAGTAAAGATATTACACATCAAAAATTTCTATTTACTCTGTTATTATCACTTACAATGTAAAGAACTGAAAGACCTTTTTCCATTCGTGAAAAAATTTCTTAAGCCATAGAATGCAAGTCTTCAACATTCATGTTCTTACAGAGCTCTCTCTCTCAATGTGTGTGTGATACTATTTCTTTACTTTTACTCCATAAGAAAAAGAGTATGGAAAATATTGAATGATAGTAGCTGCTTTTCCTTTCTCTGTAAGGTCAACGATTTTATGTGATGGCTGATTTGATGAAAATTTCGTCGATTTGCAATATTACCTGTTTCTCATGGTCATTTAGTTCTTTACATCTGCCTCGTAGATAATTTTTATTAGCCCGAGTTGACAAACCGGGAATAACATTTAATAAAGATACAACACTCTGTAAACTGTCTCCAACTTGGAAGAATAATATTCTCCTTATCCGTTTCGTAGGAATAGTATGAGGGAGATTTGATGTACGAGGGCTGTAAGGTCCATTTGTTTCAAAAAGAAATAACGACCATATTTTGTTTCAAAAAACCTTTATTTTAGGATTGTACATACTTTTGCCTATTTTTCTACATAATTGCCGAGTTTATTAATGCACTTATCATTTCTTAGATCTAAGTTTTGAAAACCCTCTTCAAAGAAATCCACCGCCTATTCAGATAATCAAAAGTTCACGGCCACTTGTCACTGAAGCGCTTCCCGCCAAGACTGTGTTTGAAGTACCGGAAAAGGTGGAAATCGCTGGAAGCAAGGTCGGGGCTGTATGGGGCATGGTCCAAAAACTCCCAGCCAAAAGATTCAATTAAATCCCGAGTCATTCAAAAAGTGTGAGACCTTGCGTTATCGTGGAGGAACAAAACACATCATTGTTTTGCAATGCTCTTCGGAGCTTTCGTAGAGTTGCGCAGTAGGCACCTGAGTTGATCGTTGTTCTTTGTGGCATAAAATCCACCAGCGACACACCGCGCCGGTCCCAGAACACTGTTGCCATAATCTTGCGCTTTGACACCGTTTGTTTGGCTTTGACCTTGGCGGGAGAGGATGTGTGGCACCATTCCATCGACTGCTGCTTTTATTCCGGGGTGATATGGGACACCCATGTAATATCTCCAGTAAAGATTCGACTAAACATGTCACCCCCTTCTTCCTTGTAACGAATCAAAAAGCCCAGTGAACTGGCAAACCTCTTCTCTTTGTGTTCCACTGTGAGGAGTCTGGGTACCTACCGAGAACACAATTTCTTAAAGTTGAGGTCTTCAGTCACAATTTTATACACCACCTACCAGAAACGTCCGGAAAATCCAATGAAAGAGTGATTATTGTGAATCTCCGGTTCTGACGAATTTTTGTTTCAACTGCTTGCAACAAATCATCAGTGATTACAGAGGGCCGGCCTGGGTGTTCTTCGTCATGGACGTTTGTTCGCCCATCTTTAAACTTCTTGACCCATTTTCGAACTTTTCTATCAATCATTGCTTCAGTACCATAATCTTCTGTTATCTGGCGATGAATGTCTGCTGCCAACATGTTTCTCGCAGTCAAAAAACGGATGACAGACCGTATCTCACACTTGGCGTGAGAGTCAATAACCTTGAACATTTTAAAGACGCACAAAGAGGCTCACACGACTACTACAGAGCTGAAAATAGCACGAGTGTGTTCGCAAAGGATGCTGGTCCGTGACGCAGAGACTCGTTGCGGCGAACGCACGAACAGTGTTGCCAGATCGAGCGATTTTTCACGAATTTTGCTACTTTTGAAAACTCTCAGCTACTTTTTTCCTATTGGTACTTCGCGAATTTTTCGCTACTTCACTTGATGATTCTGTTACTTTTTACTTCTTTCAACCACACATAAAGTAATGGAACAAGTTCGAAAAAATTAGTTATTTGGGAAAAATTACACAAAAAAAATTTGGAGACTCTAGTTGCCAATGAAAACATGGGGAAACTCCGAAACGACATGGAACGCTGTAGGAATTTGATTTTGGATTTGTCTTTTGGAATAAATGAAAGTAAAATAATTTCTTCAGAATCTACAAAAGAAATCTATTAAAGATGTCATGATTTTCTCAAAACTTCACGTGAGCAACTTTCAAACCGAATCCCTTATATTATGTAACTTTAAAAATATAAATAATTTCCCCTGGGATTTTTTTAAAATTCAAATCGTCCTTCTTTTATGATCTGTCTTTAGAATTAGCAGACCAATCAAATTGGATGTCTGGAGAATCAGTGGAGACAAATATTTAACATACAGTTGAAAGATGTTTTCATTCAGAATCTGAGCTTTTAAAGTTGGAGCATTAATATATATGTGGGATTTGAAGAAGGAAAGGAAGTATCACTCTTTTTCTTCTTTCCCGCCGGCCGAAATGATTGACACTCAAACTTTTCTTTTTATTCAAGGATTATTTATTTTTTCATATCCGTTCGAAGCGCCTGTAGTGCGAGCCGCTGATTGGCTGTCTTTTTTTTTATGCAATTGCATGATTTCGAAATGAAATAGTTTAGTCAGTCTGTGTTCTGGCTCACGGCATGTAGCCGACGGCTGTGTTGTTTAGCTCTTTAAATGAATGTAAATTGTCCCCTAGATGTTAAAACCAAATAAAATGTTTTTGTTAAACATTTTTGAGAAGTTATTTCTCATGAACTCTCACAGATTGGGGGTTCGTAACCGGGATTGAATTTTAGGGAAATCCCCGCAGATTAGTTTGTCGGCTCTGATATGCTTGCGTGAGAAAAAAACAGCCAACTGTCTCTCGGCTTTTAGGAAGCCGTTACGATTTTGTTCCGGGCTCCAGTTTTGCGGATTCCAGTATTGTTCCGGGCTCCAGTTTTGCGGATTCCAGTATTGTTCCGGGCTCCAGTTTTGCGGATTCCAGTATTGTTCCGGGCTCCAGTTTTGCGGATTCCAGTATTGTTCCGGGCTCCAGTTTTGCGGATTCCAGTTGTGTTCCGGGCTCCAGTGTTGCGGATTCCAGTTTCGTTCGGGTTCCAGTGTTCCGGATTCCAGTTTCGTTTCGGGCTTCATTCTCGCTCCGGCCCTGCAGTTTCCTCGTCTGGTTTTTTGTCCGGCACCGTTTCGCTTTTGTGTGTGTTCATCTATAGTCCTGCCTAGTGGACTCAAAAAGTTCAGTGATCTTGCTGTATTGCGTCAGTGACAGTCTCGTGTTTCGTCAGTGACAATCTCGTGTTTCGTTTTCACCAGTGTCCGGTGTATATTTCAAGAGTGGACTACCTGAAGAGTCAAGATAAGTACTGTTTTGATTTTCACCAAATTTTGATTTATGGTGCTATGCTTTTTTAGTTGTGAAAAGTGAATAATTTCAAATCGTTAACTTGATCAGTATTGTTGTTTCGATTATTGATATTTTTATTTGATCAATTTTAGAATAGATTTGGTAATAGTATTGATGTTTTTGAAAGTATTACATTACAGTGTTATATATTTTGTGATAATATGATATAATTCTTTTCATGCAAGTTTCGGTTGAATTTGATCAATTTTAGTATAGATTTAGTAATTTTATTGATATTTTTGGTTTTTTTTTAAAGTATTACAGTACTGTGTAATGTTTTGTGCTAATAGGATTTAATTCCTTTTCAAGTGAGTTCAGTTATTCTTAATCATTGTGTGTGTTAAGAAATGCTTAGAATGCTAATTTCAGGTTATTTGATAACAGAAAAAAGTACATTTTCTTTCTTTTAAAAAACGAAAGTAGATTTTATTTCTTTTGAAAACGAAAGTAGATTTTCTTTTTTTAAAACCGAAACTAGGTCCACAGTTGTGATTTAAAACCAGTGTTTATGAATAAGTTATGATTTATCTTGTCAAATAAGAATGAAAAATCTTTATAGTAAGTGTTAGCTGTTGGTATAGTACCAGAGTTGAGTAAATCTTGTGATCCACACTGTTTGATAGTGCAGTACTAGGTAAGCATTGTGACTATTGTGTTGGTACTACATTGCACGTGCATATTGTTGAAAAGTGAACATAATCATATTACGTATAACATATTTGTGATTAATATCTCTTTAACGAGGTATGAGCCAATTAAATTCTAATTGTGTTTGAAAGGATAAAATTCACTGACTTGTGCATGAAGTCATTGCCTAACGCGCAGTCTAAATTTAACCTTGTTTTTTTTTAAATCTTAAAAGTTGTTAGGGTGTAATTAAAAAGATTATAAACACCAGTGGTGTGCATAACAGTGCATAGTTCTTGTTTGTTATGGTAGATATTATTTTTCAATATAAAGGTAGTGTCTTTGAATGTTAGTATTGGATTTCTTTTTGTTTTTTTCCAATTATAAAAGTCAGTATTGATAATTTTTTAGAAGCTAATTATTACTAGTGCCTCATTAAGTACCGAACTCTTTCGTAATGGCATTTTTAGCGAAAGGTAAAAAGGCGGATCTGGTGAACGTCTGTGAAGAACTCGGTGAAAATGTTCCACCGAACAGCAGAGTTCCCGACATTAAGCACATAATTCTTGAAAGTAAGAATTTTAACGAAGAGGCAGTCCGAATTATGTTGGATAGAATAATCGGAGAAAGACTTGAAGAAGCAGAAGCTGAGCGTCAGCAACTTGAACATGAAGCTGAGCGGCAACGACTTGAACGTGAAGCTGAGCAGCAACGACTTGAACGTGAAGCTGAACAGCAACGACGTGAAGCTGAGCAGCAACGACTTGAACGTGAAGCTGAGCAGCGACGACTTGAACGTGAAGCTGAGGCTGAGCAGCGGCAAATTGAATTACAACGTTTAGAGATCCGACGTTTAGAATTGCAGGCAGCCCCAGCAGCCACGACGCCCCCTGGAAGAACTGAGGAGGTTCATCATAAGATCCCTTTGGCACAAATCACGCCTAAGTTTGATGAGAAGAAAGATGAGATGAGTCTTTTTCTCGTCAACTTTGAGAGGCGAGCTGAGATGGCCAGAGTACCAAGAGAAGAATGGGTAGTTTACCTACTCCATGTGATGCCTCCGGAGATCTCTAACATGTTGGCGAGGGAGACAGCTGAAAACGCGAATAACTACGACTATGTTAAGGAGCTGGTTTTGAAAAAGTACAAGTTGTCTGCAGAAAAACTTAAAACTCTATTTTACAGACATCAAAAGGACCCTGAAAAGACTTGGCGTAGTTTCGCCCACGAATTAAGTTGCTACTTTAGGGAATGGATTTCTACTCTAGAGATAACCACTTTTGAAGGCTTAGTAAACCTACTTATTGCTGAGCGAATAAAGGCAAAAGCTCCTGAGGATATTAAAGATCATTTTTTTGGAGAGTGGCTCGAATTGAAACAGCCTGAAGAACTCGCCAATAAATTCGACGAATTTGAAAGCTTAAAAGATAGCTTAAGAAATAACCACCACGGTAGGAAACAGAATGAGAGTCGTCCCAGTCATAACGACAAATCAAGGTTCCAAGATAATCGCAGAAAACTTAGCGACAACCATGCAAGGTTTAGAGACAACCGTGGAAAATATAATGACAACCATGGTAGATCTACAGAGAATCACACGAGATTCTACGATAAACGTCAAACAAAGACTGAACCGGGAGGCAGAGGTTCCATGCCAGCCCAAAGCAAGACTTCTGGACAGAAGAATTTTCGTTGCTATGAGTGCGATTCTCCTGACCACCTAAGAAATGCATGTCCCGAATTAAGAAGAAGTCAAGGGAATGAGATCAACACGCACTCTGACACGCATCCTGTTCACATCGTCAATGAAGTACCAGAAGAAGCAATAGAATATCCAGATGTAGATTTGCAGAAGTTTACAAGACAGGTCAAGATAGGAGACTTTGTCGTCACAGCCTTATTGGATACAGGCAGTGTACGCAACCTCATACGTTTTGACGTCTACAAGAGGATGAATCCAAAAACTAAACTTTGGAGAGAATCAACGGTCCTGACCGGACTTGGTCAGGGACAAGTTAAAACACTTGGATCCTTCAGACATGTTGCGGAGATAGACGGACACGTTTGCCGTCTAGACTTTCAAGTTGTCCCCAGCGCAGCTCTTAAGTTTGAGGCAATCATTGGGTCAGCATTCCTCGCCCATGCTCCCTGTCCTTTTCATGAAGAAAAGGTGAAACCAGAATCTCCAGATTGGATTTTCAACATTTCGAAGAAAGAAGAGCAAGACGAGTTAGACCTGCGACACATTCAGAATGCTGAAATTGCCTGTCGCGTTGAAGACATGGTGTCTTCGTATCAACCAAAGAAGACGGAATCTACGGATGTATCAATGAAGATCATCCTTGAAGACGAAATACCAGTTTATCAAAGAGCTAGAAGACTCTCGTTTCCAGAACGACAAGAGGTCAATAAACAAATCGACGAATGGATCAGAGATGGAATCATTCGCCCTAGTTCGTCGGATTATGCTAGTCCGATAGTTTTAGTAAAGAAGAAAGACCACTCAACAAGACTCTGTGTGGACTATCGACAGTTGAACCGGAAGCTGGTAAAGGACAGATTTCCACTTCCTTTAATCGAGGATGTACTAGATAGACTTCAAGAGGCTCGAGTATTCACAACCCTTGATCTGAAGAATGGCTTTTTCCACGTAAATGTTGACGAAGACAGCAAAAAATATACATCTTTCATTGTACCTGATGGGCAGTACGAATTTAATAAAGTCCCGTTTGGCCTAAGTACAAGCCCAGGAGTTTTCCAGAGATATGTAAATAGCATTTATAGACAACTAATAAGTGAAGGTACAGTAATAACTTATATGGATGACCTAATAATACCTTCTTTGGATGAAGCAGATGGTCTTAGAAAGCTAAAGAAAGTATTTGATTTGGCAGTGAAATATGGACTTGAATTCAAGTTTAAAAAGTGTCAGTTCCTGAAAAAAGAAGTTGAGTTTCTTGGGTACGTTGTGAAGGAAGGAACCATACGACCTTCAGATTCGAAGACTCAAGCAGTTAAGAATTACCCTACTCCTAAGACAGTTAAACAAGTACAAAGTTTTTTGGGTTTAACTAGTTACTTCCGGAAATTCATCCCAGGATATGCCGGTATCGCCAAACCATTGAGTGATCTACTTAGAAAAGATCATCCGTTTACGTTTGAAGCCGTACAGAAAGAAGCTTTTGAGAGACTTAAGGAGACGCTGTCTGAAAGCCCTGTCCTAAGGATATTCAGGCAAGGTACAAGAACTGAGTTGCACACTGATGCGAGTAAATACGGCTACGGTGCCGTACTACTTCAAGAAGCTGATGACGGAATGTTGCATCCTGTCTATTATATGTCCCGAAAGACTAGCCCAGCCGAAGAAAAATACAGTAGTTATGAGCTGGAGGTCTTAGCCATTGTGCAAGCCCTCAAGAAGTTTAGGGTCTACCTATTCGGCAATAAGTTCAAGATTGTGACAGACTGCTCCGCTTTTCAGATGACGATGAGCAAAAAAGACCTGGTTACACGTATCGCAAGATGGGCCTTCCTCTTAGAGGAATTCGAATACGAAATAGAACATAGAGCAGGACAAAAGATGCGACATGTTGATGCATTGAGCAGGTATCCTATAATGATAATTACCGATACTATCACAGCAAAATTAAGGATATCCCAAGAAAAGGACGACTACATCACCACTCTTAAGTCCTTATTGAACGAGGGCCAAGATCAAGAGTACTTCATGAAGAATAAGATCCTGTATAAGTACGAAAATGGCCGAGAATTAGTCGTAGTACCAGAAGGAATGCAGACAGAGCTGATCAAGATGGCTCACGAGAAAGGACATTTTGCAGTCGCCAAAACAACAGATATTGTGAAGCAAGAGTTTTACATTCCGAAATTGCAGTCTAAAGTGGAAAACACAATAGCGCATTGTATACCATGCATCCTTGCAAACAAGAAAACCGGCAAGAAAGAGGGGATGTTGCATCCAATTCCCAAAGAAGATACCCCTCTCCACACCTACCATGTAGACTTCATAGGACCAATGCCCTCGACAAACAAGAATTATCAGCATATTCTGACTGTCGTAGATGCGTTTTCGAAATTCGTGTGGCTCTATCCTACGAAGTCCGTATCCGCTGAAGACGCGTTGGAGAAACTTAGACTCCAACAGAAAACATTTGGAAACCCAGTCCGGATAATCACCGACAGAGGAGCAGCGTTCACATCGAACAGCTTCAAAGAGTACTGTGAAAAAGAAAATATCCTGCATCTGCAAATTGCAACAGGAGTACCACGTGGGAATGGTCAAGTCGAACGAGTTCATAGAACCCTAATTCCAGCACTGACCAAGCTTACCCTTGAAGACCCCACGAAGTGGTTCAAGCACGTGCCAGAAGCACAAAGAATTTTGAATGACACCATCTGTCGTAGCACTAAGTTTACACCATTCGAACTTCTGACAGGTGTAAAGATGAGAAGCAGCGAAGACATCGCCATAAGAGAAATCCTTATCGAAGAGATGTTCAAAGAATTCAACGATCAAAGAAACAAGCTTAGATCAGAAGCTGTTAAAAACATTCTCAAAATCCAAGACGAAAATAGGAAGCAGCACAACAAGAAGTGTAAGGAAGCTACCGAATACAAGATCGGTGACATCGTGGCCATCCAACGAACTCAGTTTGGAACTGGTCTAAAGCTTAGACCCAAATTTTTCGGACCATATGAAGTGACTCAGGTCAACGGCAAAGGAAGATACGAGGTATCCAAGATAGGGAATCATGCAGGCCCAAACCAAACGACAACAGCTGTCGACCTAATGAAACCTTTTGGATAGGCATTTTTTTTTTTGTTCCCTTAGTAATTTTCCTTTGGCATTTTTCTACGTGTGTTATTTTTATGGCTCATACTTCCACATACTTCTACTGTGCATTTATTTTTAAGTGTTTAATTTGTGAACTTTTTTTTTTATAATTTGAAGTGTTTATCATTTGTGATTTATTGTATTTCTTTTCAAATTGCTTCATAGTGTATTTTTATGTCAGTGTTATTTTTGAATGTAATTTGATTGTAAGCATTACAGGATGCTTCCGTTCTAAATTGTTTTTATACTCGCGTTCGCTGAGGACAGCGACATGTCAGGACGGCCGAGTTGTGGGATTTGAAGAAGGAAAGGAAGTATCACTCTTTTTCTTCTTTCCGCCGGCCGAAATGATTGACACTCAAACTTTTCTTTTTATTCAAGGATTATTTATTTTTCATATCCGTTCGAAGCGCCTGTAGTGCGAGCCGCTGATTGGCTGTCTTTTTTTTTATGCAATTGCATGATTTCGAAATGAAATAGTTTAGTCAGTCTGTGTTCTGGCTCACGCATGTAGCCGACGGCTGTGTTGTTTAGCTCTTTAAATGAATGTAAATTGTCCCCTAGATGTTAAAACCAAATAAAATGTTTTTGTTAAACATTTTTGAGAAGTTATTTCTCATGAACTCTGACACACATTCAATTAAACATATTTTTTTCGAA